>JAAROE010001008.1:0-67927 GCA_036365135.1 Miichthys miiuy
CCATGCTTTTATACATCTACACCATAAACACTTTGTACATTACTGGTTTGATCTTTTATGATGTCAGATATCCCCCAGAAGCCCCTGAGCTGCAGATCAGGAAGATGGCTGACCTGTGCTTCCTGGTTCAGCACTACGAGCTGGCCTACAGCTGTTACCACACTGCCAAGAAAGACTTCCTGTCAGACCAGGCTATGCTGTATGCTGCCGGGGCACTGGTGAGAGCACACACACACACTCCGATACTCCTTTCTGTCTGTGTGTTCCCAAATCTTACAGCTCACTGATCAATGAAGTCTGCTCTCAAGCCGTCATATCTGACAGGAATTTCAACTTCAAATGACGAATCAGTGATTTATCAGATCTTTTTAAAGCTCGTAATCTTCACTTTGTGTTGAGTGAACACAAAGACATCTAAGTGGAGAGACTGTGGTGCTTTTTGAGAGAGTTCAGTTACATCAGAGTGTAAAACAGTGACATTTGAGTAGAATCGGTTTGTGAAAATTGAAACCTAACTGTACAACAGTAGAACAAAAGGGAAGAGTCAAGTAGGGCTGTTACTGTCTCTTTCTTATAATCTCACTTTTACTCCTGCATGTTCATAATGATGAGTTTATTTTCCTCAGCCCCTCTGTTCTGTGCTCTTTCCTTTCTTGATTGTTCCATCTGTTCTCACGTTCTGTCCATTCATCCTCCCATCTTCTGTAGGAAATGGCTGCGGTGGCAGCCTTTCTCCAGGCCGGAGCTCCCAGACCATATCCAGCCCACTACATGGACACGGCAATTCAGACGTACAGAGATGTCTGCAAGTATGACCGAATTCTTCTTTTTAATATTCCAGTTTAGTTTTGCTTCAGAAATCTTTTTTGTGTCTGTGGCTTTTATTTAGCATGTTCACCATCTCCTCTATCTGCCCTCTACAGGAACATGGTGCTGGCTGAGCGCTGTGCTTTACTCAGCGCTGAGATACTCAAGAGTCAGGCCAAATACTCAGATGCTGCAACACTCCTCATTAAGATGACCAGTGAGGTGAGGAAACCTGCATCGTTTTCAGGCCTGTTGTATGTCAGGAAATGCCCTGAATAACTCCATAAACTATTTAACATTTTTATGTTGATGGATTCATTCATAGTTCGTGTTAACAAGTAGAATTGTCAGTGCAGTGGATCAATTCTGCTTGGATCTTTTTTTGTCCAGGACTCTGACCTGCGCAGTGCTCTGCTGTTGGAACAGGCTGCCCACTGCTTCATTAATATGCGTAACCCCATGGTGCGCAAGTTTGCCTTCCACATGATCCTGGCTGGTCATCGATTCAGCAAAGCAGGACAGGTGAGCCCAACTATCTCTGATCTGTGTAGCCTATCCTGACACTGATGCCCGATCGAAACCTGTGAATGTTTGTAACAAAGTGGGTGAGAACACTAACATTTGTCTCCATTTACATCTTAATAATGTTCAGAGAATCATTTTGTTTGGCTCAAACAAGTGTTCGCTTTGGTTAGGCTTCCTCACAGGATTCAAGACGACTTTTATTTGTCCAGAAGCTCAGCTCAGGTCAAACGTCTTTTAGCTGGAAGGTCAAGACAAAATATGGAGTGAGCTGTGGGTTCAATGATTGCCTGACAAATGAGTCATCTTAATGAAACTTTTCTTGCCCCACTCACTCCTCTTGCACTCTTCCTCCTTATCTGCTCTACATATGTACCTCAAAACCTCTTCTTCACCCTCCCAACTGTCACTGTAGAGGAGGCACGCGTTACGCTGTTACTGCCAAGCCATGCAGGTGTACAAAGAGAGGGGCTGGTCTTTGGCAGAGGACCACATCAACTTCACAATCGGCCGTCAGTCCTTCACACTTCGACAACCGGAGAATGCTGTAACAGCCTTCAGACAGATCCTGACCAACGACAGCAAGCAGACGGCCACACAGCAGGGCGCCTTTCTCAGAGAGTATCTCTATGTTTACAAGGTAACTTCAGTTTGTAACCGTGTCTGTCGATCTGTAACTACACACCCGAGTGTGACAATGACACCAATGACATGAAGTTTTCCAAGGCTCCATTATCAAACCTCTTCTGATCAACATCTACACGAGCACAGAAAGAAGATTAAGAAAGAAGAATTAAAAAATATATATGAATCATTATACCACTCTGTTGATAATTATATCAGAGAAATGGAGGAAATGAAACTAACAAAAATAAAAATAGGTTCAGAGGCAAAAAAAGCTGACGTGCTCATAACTAAGCTGTGTGTGTGTGTGTGTGTTTTTTCAGAGTGTTACAGGGGGAGATGAAGTCAGCCTTCCCCAGCTGCCTCTGCCCTGCATCCACAGCTCTGCCACGAGGGTCTACTTCGGACATGAACGCCGCCTTGCAGAAGGTAACACACACTTCCAAGCTTGACTAGGAGAATAGTGATCAGTCCCCATCACCTGTGACCATTTGCTTGGGGTATATCCTCAGGGTTTTATCATACGTCACACACACAGACACACTACTTCAGTGGATTCTCTATGGGGCACAGGGGCGAGTGTCTCTCACACTCATGATGGTCATGTATTGGTCATGTATCAGTGTGCTGTCGTGACAGAATCTGTGAATTCACGCAACCCTTCGACAAGGGTGTGAATGTGTAATTTAACGGGTAATCGTCATTTTTTAATTCTCTTCCTGTGTGCAGGAGAAAAGCAGGCAGCTACTCACGTGTCTCTGGACCAGGAGTACGACCAGGATTTGGCAGCCATGTGGTGTCACCTAGAGGAGCAGCTTGTGGCCGCTGCCAATCGAGGGATAGTCCCAGTAAACTTCCAGCCCACCCAGTACTGCCTGAACAGCCAGACAGACAACCTGCGCCACCCGCTGGCTGTGATGGAGGGTAAGAGGTCTTCAGCAGTCACAGTGGTCTGTGCTGCTGAGATGCTCTTAATAAGGCATAATATGAGCATTCACATCACTACCTACTCAGATTGGACTGAGTTGTGCCTACTCGATGTTAAGCCTTCTTTCTATCTCTGTCTCTGCAGAGCCGATCATCGTGGAGGTGACTTTCAGGAACCCTCTGAAGGTTCCTCTGGCTCTGTCCAACCTCTCACTCCTTTGGAGCTTCACTGCTGATGATGTGTCTTCATCAAATGAAAAGACAACTGAAGACTTGTCCATCACCAATGAGGGGAGCCTGGCTTCAGGGGTGGGAAATGATTTTTTTTTTTTTAAGAGAAATTGTGATTTTTATTCAGTTTGATGGATGCAATAATAACCAAATCTCTTTTTACTCTTGCAGGTAACACAGAATGACGACATCATCAGTACTGAGGTTATCCTGGAGTTTAATCTGGGCCCAGAAGAGACCAAACTGGTAAAGTGGAATGTTGATTGGTGTGGAAGTACAGCATTTGACTAGTGGGCTCTGATTGTTTGTATCTTGTCAACCTCCAGCATGCAGACTGCGTGTGTGTGATAGAATGAAGAGTGTAGATCAACAGACTGATTATCCGTATTGTGTTATTAAGAGAAAGAGTACAGATCATCAGTCTGAAGTATTGACAGCAAATCACAGCAATAATTTCTATGTCTGAAGTCTTTGTCCATGTAAAAAGTCACATAGAAACCAGATTATACGTACAACTGGCCAAAAAAAAATCTTTCTCCAGCATGAATCTATGTGGGTAAAATCAGGGGCCATAAAGCTTCCGAGTACATAGAGTTCATCCTTTTTTTGAATTTTGTAAGGGCTGAGAGTAACTGGGAATAAGCTAATGCATATTATGCAGAAGGGAGCTGGAGATGAGGAGGTAATCTTAGAAGAGAGCACAACAACAGATGCAGAAGACAGAGCACCCTCATCGTTCTGTTTTGACTTTTACCATTTACTTTCTGTTCCCGCATTTGAGCCTGTTTAAGAGCATATCCTCCACAAACCAGAGTGTATTCTAGATTGCGTAAAAGAGGCAATCACTCACTAAGTGCCAGCTTAGTAAAGTTACATTTGCCAGGCCAGCGTGATGAACGATAAAGCATAAAGAGCATTAAAATGTACGACTGTCTTTCCTCGGCTCATCAAGTAGTTCAGGCTGAACAAAACTCTAGTAATGTCGCGCTGTTAACTGTCACTGTCACCTCTGATCTCAGGCTCGACTCAGGCTGCTGCCACACAGAACAGGCCAACTGAACATTGTTGGGGTGGTGTACAACCTAGCTGCAGCCTCCACTGGAGAGACTGCTTCCAGTACTGAAGGTAATGCACACACACACGTGCCGTAATTATTTGTTTCTTCAGTGTCAGTTCATATTTATTTTGGAAGGATTTACTGAGGAACATGCTGTTGACTCGTGTGCCTTTACTGGATTTGCACCGGGTTTTTTTTTCCTCTATTAAAGCAAAAAAAAGTAGGCTCATTCAGGATGTTCTGTGTTTTTACTGTCACGCTAAGGCACAGTGTGGATTTCCCCGTCTACAGGTCCGCAGGCATTGGACTTGATGGTGGTTCGAGGCAAACAGGACCTGAAGATCCAAGGCCCTCGACTCAACCAGACCAAAGAGGACAAGATGTTGGTTCGACACGGTCCTGATCAACGTCTGGATCCCATCATTACACCACCCATGCCCCTATTGGAGGTACCATTGACTCACCGACTGTAGAGACACTCATCCCATCCTTCACTGTAGAAAGAGTACAGCAAATCTGAAGATTGATTTGTTTTTGTTTTTTTATGGCCCCCTAAACTGTCCACAGACACAACTTAGTCACCAGGCGCTCTGTGCAGCTGTACAGTTACTCACTAGTTCACAAACATTACTGTTCTACAACTAGTCTCTGTGTGAAGTAGCATTACTCTCTGACACAAAAGTAGCAATGCTCCCAGGATAAATTAATATTACTAATCATCTGATCAGAGAGTCGGGGTTATAGTCATAACCTTAACGTATCCCCAGCATCATCATGCAGCTCCCAAACTCTTGTGTTGCCACCATCAACAAAATGCAAAAAATCAATAATAAAAGGTTATGCACTCATGCCAATGCTGCCTGTCAACATACGTGTGTGTGTGTGTTTGTGTCTCTCAGGTTTTCTTCCTGCAGTTTCCCACTGCTCTGCTGTGTGGTGAGATCAGAAAGGCCTATGTTGAGTTCTGTAATGTCAGTGGCGTTGCTCTGTGCGGCCTTCGAGTGGTGTCCACGCATCCCGATTTCTTCACCTTTGGCAGCCAGGCCACGACACCCCTCACGCCGCTCAGCCCGAGCTCGGCTGAAAACAGCTCGGCCTACAGGATCTTGGCCACGCCGTCCCAGCCCGGCTCAGTAGCATCTGAGGTGTTGGTTTCAGCCGAGGATTTCAGGCAGCCGTCTGGCGTGATGGAGATCCCAATAGATGGCAGCACACTTCAACCAGGGGAGTCCACCCAGCTGCCTCTCTGGCTCAGAGGACCAGACCAGGAGGGAGTCCATGAAATCAATTTTCTATTCTACTACGAGAGCACAGAGAAAGGAAACAAAATCAGGTAAACTAAAGAGGTCAGACTGCTTGTCATGTGTAGACAACCCATCTCTTGTCTATTATATCTATTTCTCTGTCTCTCTCTTCACGTGAAGCCATCGGGTGTTACGTCACACAGTGTTTATCTGTGCTAGTCGCTCTCTGAGTGTGCAGGCGTCTGCCTGCCGCAGCAGCGGTCCTCCACATCACAGTCTGGATGACAAAGGCGGCGGTGGGACCCTGGTCTTTCTCGACGTGGAGAACATCAATACGGTGAGATACAGAGTGCGCAACACACCTCCAGTAGACACACAAGAGTGTGCAGATTATTTAGTTTTAATCTCTCTCTCGTGATACACAGAGTGAAGCTGGCGTGCGCGAGTTTCACATCGTACAGGTGTCCAGTAGCAGTCAACACTGGCGCCTGCACAAGTGTATCAACCGGCCAAGGATAAAGGTGTGTGTGCATTTAGTGGTAAACACAGATTCCATTTCAACTTACCACATAATGCTGAAGCGGCTGTTCAGTAGCAATAAAAACTTGTTCTAGACTAGAGGTGAGACTACAAACCTGTCTGATGTCTGTATCAATCACAACTGCTCTCCGTCTGCCCCCCAGACTGTAAACTGACCAGCAGAGAAAGAGCCAAGCTGTGTTTCAGGGCCACACGATGCAAACCCCAGCAAGGTACCTCAGAGAATACACAAACCACATCGCTCTGCTTTGTTTGGATATACGCTTCTGATTCAGCACTGATCTGTTGTTGTGTTCCAGCTACCTCGGGCGCTGTAGAGAAATACACCTTTGCGGACCTGAATCTGGGAAACGAACGGGTAAATTGAAAGCTAAATGTTATTTGACACATACTTTGTAATAACTTGATATAAAAAAACAGCAATAATTTGTCATCTGATCAGATATAAGCTGGAATTCAGTTTGACTGTGATACTGCTGGTTGAAACAAAATTAAAGCTACAACCAGTAGCTACTGTAAGGAAGTCAGAATAGGTTTGATGTGATCATGTTTCTTTGTCCAAGTCAAAATTTTGGCAGCAGAGTTTTGGATGAAACCAGCTGTATGATGGTTCTTGTGCCATGAGCTTTCTGTGCTATGTTTACGCCTGCCTTCCTCACCTCTTGCTACTGCCTCTGTGTAGATCATCAGTTCCTCCACACCCTGTGGAGATTTCTTCTTCCGTGGCTGTCGGAGTTCAGAGTCTCAGCGAGTAGAAACGCCGTCAACCAGGACGCCATCCGGCAACAAGAGTCAGAGCTGTGTCCCCGCTGAGGACAGAGCCTCTGACATCACCAACATTGTCAAGAAGTGTAATGAGCTGGACCTCAACATTATTGTCATCTGGAAGGTACATAGAACAGAGCAACATGACACACTGTCGGGATTAATAAAGCTAATAGGTTTAGAGAGAGTCTAATTATGTTGGGCTCATTTCAAAATATTGTGTGGTATAGAGCATGAGGACAAATCACAATGATTTTATATGTTTTTATTGAAATGTGTGCTTGAGTTTTCAGTTTATGATGTGTGTCTCTACAGGCCTATGTGGTCGAGGACAACAAACAGCTGATCCTAGAGGGCCAGCTCCATGTGGCACTGCAGACTATTGGCAAAGAAGCTAGTTCCTTTACTCCCAAAGAGGTACAGTATGAATGTATACACTGTACCAGTTCTTTCTTTATTTTTATTATTTTGTACATTATAGATTAACATGATATCAGAACACGGTCTGGTACACAGATGTGGAAAGCAAAAAAATGTAAACAATCATGTGGACATAAACACATGTATGTCAGTGTATTTGCAGATAGTTTGGCTGCTGTCACTTACTCTTGGAATTACTACATAAGCAGACAAATAATACTCTTACTATAATCAAAATTCCTAAAATACTGAATCTGACAGACCCTGAAATCTTTCAAACAATGATGTGCGGCTTTAGGATGCTTCATATGTCAGTAGAGCTTTCATTTCAAACCGGTTGAAGGCCAAAGAACGAGGCGATGTCAGATCAGGTGGTGTGCGCTGTAACTTTGAATGTGTTTGTGTGCGTGCGTCTTCTTTCTGTAGGAAGCTCAGGAGATGGTGCTGCTGAAGTTTAAGTCAGAGCTTCCTCCTCCAGTCGTCCTCCTCTGCAGAGCTGTCTCAACTCATCAAAACCAACCTGCACTACCCTGAGACCTACACACATCCCTTTGTCCAGGATAGGTGGGACACACACACACTATACACAGTGTGTTACACTGTACATGAAATCTCTTTACTACGGTAGCATTGCACTACACCTACTTTGTCAGGCATTCAGAGGTTAGAGAACATGATCTGCATGATTGGGTTATGGGGAAGCTGACAAAAAACTGATTCTTCCTGTTCGTACTTTTGTTGTACCATGAACAACTTGATATTAAAGATGGTGACAAATGTTTTAGACCTCTATCAACACGTATCCTCCTGATATTGTACAGCATGAATCTCCAGGAGCGCATTGTCGCTGTGGTCTTAGTGAAGCTGGTTTTGTCTCTCTCTCTAGTCTCTGTGTGGTGCCAGTTACTCTGACTCTATCCAATTGTTCCTTGGCACAAGTGGATGTCATCATTGACTTGAGGCACAAAAGCACCAGGTAAGCTTCTTAATAGAAACACACACACCTTGACAATATTCCTCCAGAGCAACAAAAGAATGCTGTTGACAGCAGGACTTGTGTTTCAATAGTTTTAGTTACAGTGAACATTTTTTTTTTTTTTTTAGCCCGGAGTCTCTGGAGGTCCACAGCTCGTTCACCTGGGTGGGTCAGACCCAGTACAAGCTGCAGCTGAAGCCTCAGGAGGTGCTGTGCCTGACCCTGCGAGCGTGTTTCCTCCAAGCGGGAGTCTACAACCTCAACACGCCACAGTGTTCCTGCCGGGCGGAGCAGGGCGCCATGTGCGAGACGAGTCAGCAGACAGCTAGTCCTGCTCTCATAATCATCAACAGCGCCTGAGCGGAGCATCAAGGCCTGCAGACTGGACCTGGACTCTCTGGACAGAGAAACCACTGAACAGAGTCAAAGTTCAAACATGACCATAAATGTCCTTCTTGATTAATACTGGACAACAGGAAAAATACTGATGATTTGTACCAATTAGTAAAAATAGAAAAAGGTTTATTTAAAACAGACCGCTACAGTTTATAGACATTGGTGAGCTGTTGTTACAGATTAAGTGACAGTTTATAGACCTCAGAACTATTTAGTTTCATCAGCCAAGCCTCAAAGAGTTTCACTTGCACACTTTTTCTGTATGAGGCCCTCATCAGCATTGCGTTCACCCTCCTGGCATTTCACCCCCACCATACCTCTTCTGTCTCCACCCTTCTGTTTCACCCACCTTTCACCAGCAAATACCCACTTTTTTTGTTTGTAATCTAACAACAGCTAGGTCATCTGGCAGACACGTGCTACTCCTAGACCAGAATGCTGAGTCTGATCTACAACCTTAAAGCAAAGTCAGAGGCAAACTTCTGCACGTATTTTCAGCAAGGTGTGTGCCGATGTCGAGCCACGTCACTTTCTGTGTTTGGTCCTGTTCAGCTGGACTGGCTTTTCGTGCCACACTTGTGGACTGAAGCTGTCTGCTGCAACAGAGCAGAATTTTCAGTCTGCGAATATGCTGAACTACATTTCCCCGTATGGACCGAACAGTAGTTTTGAAGTGTCAGTTACTGTGACACATTAATGAGCGCTGTTTACATCCCGAATATTAACACCTGACCTCACATCACCATCTTTTCATCGAGTGTCTAGCTACTCCCGAAGACCTTGGCAAGAGGCTGATGAGTGAACCCCATTTTACTCCACATTCTCTGTGTGACTACCCATAATGCCTCATGTGCATGCAGTTGATTTTCTAGACTTCATCCCACCTGATTAGAACCCCAACCCCAACCTGTGTGTTTAACCTCACCATATTGTGATCATCAAGCTCTTGTATGCATTGACTTGTCAGCTTTTCTGAAGATTATGTATTATATTTATATAACAAATTGGATGTAAATAGAAAATAAAAATGTAACTAATGATACTGTATGTACTGTGAGAGACTGTCTGATATCTGGATATTTAGAACCTTGGACATAATACCTGGAACTCTCTTCTCTGTATCTATATGTATGGAAGTGTGGAAAAATAGAAAAGTGAATATGGAATACTGCTGTAGAGATACTGGTAAAAGACTGACTCTCAACACTCTAACAAATGTGTGTTGGAATTCTTGTCCCAGACAACAGAGATCACAACATTACAGCTGTAGATACTTTGACAGGAACTCCACCACAGTCACGTCCTGTTTTCAATGAATTTGGACAACACTTCCAGCAGCCGACAATACAGAATGAAATACTCATACATACATACATACATACATACATACATACATACATACATACATACATACATACATACATACATACATACATACATACATACATACATACATACATACATACATACAGGGTATTAACTGATAGATGTATCCATATTGTAGAGAAGACTTTGAAACGGCCAGTATATGACCCATACACTCTGTACCTCATGGAGGTGGAGATGCTTTCAGCTCGGTGGTGGTAGAAAGAAGAGGGAGGGTGGCTGCTGCATTTGATGGTTCAACTTCCCGCTCACTGTGTTACTAAAGCAACCAAAGAAACTAAAATTTCCAGTTTTATTTATAGCACCAAGTCATAACAGAAGTGATCTCATGACACTTTCTATATAGAGCAGGTCAAGGCCGACCTCTTTATATTATTTATAGAGACTCGACAGCAAGCCCCAGGCGACAGTGGTAAGAAAAAACTTACCAATAAAATAATAAATAACCTACTATATAATATAATATTTTTATTTTTTATTTCATAAAACAGTCGTCAGTGTTGTATTAGACTCGCTAGAAGTAGCATTTCCATCGTGATTTCTGCATTAATTTGGATTTATTTAATTAATCTCTCAACATCTGTCAACTGCTGTTATGAGCAGGTTATGGGTGTCATTCTGAAGCAAACTTATACATATGTGTATATATATATGCATGCTTTAACCTTTTTTGTTCTTTTTTTTACTGCATTCATTTTCGCTGTTGGGTTTGGGCAAAAAAAAAATTGGCTTTATTAACATTGAATGCATAAACCTGGCTACTACTACTAGTGGAAGCGCATTGAGTTTATTACTACTATTACATAAATTATTAAAATTATTACTTGCTTCACATTAAGTTTATTAGTTAATTTATATTAAACCTATGTAATTTAAATGGATGGAAATTTTCTATGTAATTGAAATGCATAAGTCCTGCATTTTGAGTGTGGTGTGGCCTGCAGTGACTCAGCAGTTTCTGTCAGTTTGCTGAGTCAATCAAATATCATGCACATCACTTATTGATGCTACATACACACTAAATGGATTTACTGTACATCATCCCCATCACTCATGCACATGCATCCGTCATTGTCATGGAGACATATGACCGTGGTATTTTTATTATTAAATCATCTGAGTTTTTACTCTGGTTACATGTAGGTACACACAGACTTGTCTAATTGCTCATTTGCACCTGTGTGAACACCCGTCCGTGGAAAAGTTTAACTTAACTGGAAAACTCACACACGAGAGAAGAGCCTTTCATGGATCAAGGTCACTACAGTGTACAGCTACTCAAAAGCTGTTTTCTTGTATGTGCATGAGTTTTGATGGCATAGTTGTGCTCTCCTTTCTGGGTTCAAGCATGTGACATGGAACTATTCAGAAAAGTCCCATGGAAAGGATGCCCTGGATGGCTGTAAAAGAGATGCTGACCTCTATGTTCGACGAGGAGGTGAACTGCAGACTCCACTGGACTTGTATAAGATGCCAAAAAAATCAGGGTCAACTATTACTCACCATTGGATAAATGAGAGAGCATCCAGAAATATGATGAGCTGATTCCAGAAAATTTGACTTCTGTGAAAGGTACCTTGAAGATACACCAGGTTTTGTCTTCATATGCAGCCCAAATCAGTCACAGGGAGGTTTCATGTGTCTGCAAGCATGCAGAAATGAAGACATGCCTCTGTTACCATCCAGTAAAAGTCAACCTGAGAGAAACCATGCCACACTGAAACTGCAACAAGCATTCCATGGTTATGAAATCTTAGTTTAAAACAAAGCCAATCTTTTGTGCACTTATGTTCGAGATTTTTTATTTTAAAAAGTTTATAAAATGTTTTTTTCAGGAAACCAAGGCAATGTGGTGAACATTCAGATTTTCATTGTAAAATATGTTTGAAATATTTGTTCAAAACAAAGTGCATTTATGTTGAGATTTTTCATGTTTATGTAAATGTAATTAAATTGTTTTATTTGTATTGTTATTGTAATTTTATTATTATCGACTGTAATTCTACATTTTGTATTAAAAGTATTGTAGCTATATTTATTATATAATATCTTCATGTCATTTGGTGTTTTTTTCTGAGTAATTTATTTTTTGGTTTGTTTTTCGGGGTAATTATTTCTGTTTTTCTGAGTATTTTTTTTCTCCTGTTTTTCTGACTAATCTTTTAGTAACTCTTGTTACTTTCATTATATTGGCTTGGCAAGTAGAAGGAGCCATTCGTCATAACGTTAAGGTTATATGCTAATAGTATACGCTGACACTATAGAGACATAACATGAGAATACTAACATAGAAGTTGTTTGTTGTTGAAAGGCGATTAATTTTTGATGAGCAACAATGTCCAGCATGATGGAAACAAAACTGTTAGCTTACCTGACAACTGAAATCATGCCCATAGACATGTTCGTCTATTCCTTACCTGCTACATTGAGCAACAGGCTTACAATAGAAGGATAAAGTCTAAAACATAACAAGAGTATCATACCTTGTGTGTAACTGTAACTGTAATTACATGCCTTACCTTTATTGACCCGCACGGTAGAAAAAGGGCAGGAGTCACCATAGATCCACGGAGTCACTTGCAGGTTGGATGTTCTCGCAGGATTTCAAAGTATTACCACGAAAAACAGAAAAATAATTACTCAGAAAAACAGAAATAATTATCCTGAAAAACAAACCAAAAAATAAATTACTCAGAAAAAACGTTTTTTTTTTTCAAGTGAATGCAATATGCTTCCGTACGATAGATATGCTATTTTTTTGTATTTTAAATTTGTTGAAAATCCTTATACGTCATTCGACAGGTGGGTGAGAAAGACGGGGCACGGCAACACGAATAACTAGCGGCTAACAAGCTCAAGCTAGCAAACAACGAGGAGAAACGGCCGACCTGGAGCTGATTCAAGAATTAAGAGGGTTTTGCCAAGAAAATAAAGAACAATTAGAGACAATAAAAGAAGAAATTATGAAGGCGAATACCAGACTGGATGAAGCAGAAGAGCAAACTGAGAAAGCGGGAAAAGAGGATCCAAAACATGGAAGAAGTTATCACTGCCATGCTAAAACTGCACGTTAAGCTAGAGGACAAGTTGCTGGATCGAGAGCTGCTCCAGACGCGAACGTAAGGATTTATGGGGTGCCAGAGGGAGCCGGGAAGGAATCAACAACGATGGTTTTATCTGTGGAATATTTACTCCGCGAGGGTCTCGAGCTAATGGAAGATATGTCGATGGAAAAACAGTGGATGCAAGTCAAGCAAGCAGAAGCTCTGAGCCTTCAGAGGAGCTAGTCCTAAAGCAGTGATTCTCAACCAGTCCGCGGACCCCTAGTGGTCCGTAATTGCAAGGGGTCCGTGAAAATAAAATATCTTAAAAAAAAATTTAAATAAAAAATATCCTATGACATTTATAGAAATGACATTATTTTATTCAAATGTGACTGAGATCTTTATCTAGCTAAACTACAGAGTATATATAAAAATATTTGCAGGAAGCTGATGTGGTAAAACTCATCAGCTTGCAAGGTTCAGGTTAGCGCGCGAAATTAAGCTAATGTTACAAACAAACGAAGTAGATGATGAGCACACTTACACGAAGAAGAAAAAGAAGACGTTTCAACTTGACAAGATGGAGAGATGGCTCAATTTTTTTTTTTTTTTTTTAAAAGACTGCTTGTTTCGGAGACTCTGGGCCATCGGAAAAGAAAAAGAAAACAGAGAGCAAAAAGAGACTGTATAAAGAAGAATACGTCATGTTGGGATTTACTGCAACTGATCTGTGTTTTTATGGAGAGGTGCTTTCTAACCATGCCATGAAACCGACACATATGCAGCGGCATCTGAGCACCAGGCATCAATCGTCAGTGGGCAAGACTGCTGACTTTTTCACGCGAAATTATCCGAGTTCAAGGGGCGCAAAATCACATGCGCGCTGCAAGTCAGACTTCAGCAACTTCCTCCAAGCTTCTTACCAGGTAGCTTTGCTTGTCGCCAAAGCTAAAAAGCCGTACACAATTGCTGAGGAGCTAATTGCACCAGCTGCAGCTATCCTAGCTGAAACCATGGTGGATAAAAAAGCCGCAGATGCAATCTGGTCAGTACCGCTGTCTAACGACACTATATGCCGCAGGGTGGATGAGATGGCTGGTGACATTGTTCAGCAGGTGACCGACAAACTGAAAGGAGGGATCTTTGCGGTACAGTTAGACGAGTCTACTGACGTGAATGGAGAAGCCCAGTTGGTCATGTTTGCTCGTTTCAAAGACGACACAGTCAACAATATAGTTGAACACATCATCTTCTGCAAGCCACCACCTGAAAAAACCACGGGTGAGGACATTTTTAATTTGATTCACTGTTTTTTCACGGAGCACGAGTTGGACTGGAAGCGCTGATCGCATGTATGCACAGACGGGGCAGCGTCTATGACAGGTCGGCACCGCAGACTTGTCTCTCGCATCAATCAGGTAAACCCCGACATCCAAGGCATGCACTGCATAATTCACAGAGAAGCATTGGCTTCCAAACACGAGTCCCAGAACTGGACAGTGTTTTGACAGACGCTGTGAAAGTGATTAACTTCATTAAATTACGACCTCTCAATTCAAGACTGTTCCACAAGCTGTGCAAGGAATGGGCAGTGACCATCATCAGCTGCTGCTACATACAGATGTACGTTGGCTATCAAGCGGGAAAGCACTATCATCCTCTGGCTGCTGAACTTGAAGACCAGACCTGGTTGGCTCACCTGGCTTACCTCACTGATGTTTTTGGCCGTCTGAATGAGTTGAACACAAGCTTGCAAGGTAATGACAAAACTGTTCTTCAGATGTATGATAAAGCTTCAGCATTCATGAGGAAAACTGACCTCTGGTTGAGAAGGTGTGAAAAGGGGGTGTCAGTAATTTCCTCAGCTTAACTCTTGGATAGCTGACATGAAACAGAACATGAAGCAGAACATTTTGAAAACTGTAAAAATGCACCTGGCCAAACTGACAGCTGAGTTTGAATGCTACTTCCCAGACATTGAGGACATGTATACTAGACTTGACTGGATACGCAGGCCGTTCATGCACAGCAGCAGAGCAATACAATACAATACAATACAGCAATACAGCACCAGAGCAACTCCATGAGAGCCTCATTGACCTGTCTTCAGACTGAAGTTTTCAGAGACATCACTGACACAGTTTTGGTGCTGTGTGGAGAAGGAGTACCCGGAGCTTACAAAAGAGGCTCTCTACCAGTTGCAGCCATTTGGGTCAACATACTTGTGTGAGGTCACTTTCTCAGCTCTGACACACATAAAGACCAAACACAGGAACCGGAGAGAAGTATCATTACAGCTGTTGCCACTATTCAACCCAGGTTACAGAAACTCATGAGTGGCAGACAAGTGCAAGTGTTTGACTAACAGTTACGCAGCTATCTATATCTGTTTTGTTACTTAATGTTCAGAATATGCTGCATAAAATTTATGCAGATAGGATATTTATGCCATAACTATCCTGTTTTGTTACATATTTCTGGAAACTGCATAACTATGCTGTTGTGTTGTGAATAGAGTGAATAAATGCCATAATGCAATTTAAAATGCAGTTTCTGCTGTTTCTATCAAATTGCACCCCCAGCCTTTAGATCGTGGGGCGGGGAGAGAGGGGTTCCTCAGGGTTGATCAAAAATATGCAGGGGGTCCAGGACCCCAAAAAGGTTGAGAACCACTTATGCCCAGCTTGAGGACGACAAAGTCATGACTAAAATCTGTTGTATTTAACTATAATCATAATTAGTGGTGGAGACTGTAGCACCCTATAATGTAATAATTTCCTGAAAATGTAAAAACTCCTGAAAATGTGATAAAATTTGCACTTAACTTGATCGAAAATGTAATAAAACCCAATAATATAATAACTTCACCAATAATATAATAAAATATCCTGACTGATATTGTAATAACATTTTACCGATAATGTAATACCTTATTACATTATTGGCAGATAATGTAATATATATGTTCATTTTCAGTCCAGAGTTCTACATTTTGTGTTTTGAGACTTAAGAATGTTATATACATCGGATTTAAAACAATAGAAAGACTATTGGGTTAAATTGCAGACATTATTGGTGAAGTTATTACATTATTGGGTTTTATTACATTTTCGATCGAGTTAAGTGCAAATTTTATTACATTTTCAGGAAATTATTACATTATAGGGTGCTACAGAGACACACTATTATATTGACTGGTTCACCCGTGGTCACTAATGTGCTGTTAGAATTTATATCCGATTTGCCACATTTCTGTTATGTCATTTACTGTATTTACAGTTGAATGAATCATGCTGACTGAGTTATGAGAATATAATACTGTTGTATTTGTGTCAGTTGAATATAATGATCAGGCAGTATCATGTTGGTGAGAAGGAAATGTAGGCTTAGAATACCTGCAGAGGCAATGCCGATTTTAAAACCTACTGCCAGTACACTAACCCAGCGAGAGAGGAAACTTCTAGTCTGAGCCCTAGGAGCAGGAGGTTGTTGAATCTCCAAGGGGATGTCGTATCTGTTTTCCTCAGGGAAGTTTGCGGTTTGTTCTGTATTTTCAGAGTCAGAGTCAGTGGCTGTAAAATATAAACTGGAACTCTCACTTTCACTTTCATAACCTTGCTCACAGTCATAATCGTCACCATCATCATCATCATCATCACTGTCAGCATTGTTAATAAAACTGTCCTTAGCAGAAGAGTGTGGGAGGTTATCTGAAGAGGCAACGAGAGCAGTAGAACTTCCCCAGGAGAAAGCTTTTGACTCACAGAGGGAAGACACGGATAATCTCTTTCCTGTAGGGGAGCATTCTCAGCATTCCTAAAACTGTATTGTACACGAAGTTCAAGGTCACGTGCAGCCCTCAGTTTCGCAATCTCTGCATTATTTTCACTGTCTTTTATATAATCAATGACTATCAAGGCTACATTTTTAATGTCGGCCATTTTATCCTTCTCTCTCGTAATTAAGAGAGACATTACTACTACACTAACCTTCTACAAACTAACCTTATACAAACCTTCTACACTTTAAACTACTTCTTCTACTACATACTTCATTCAAACTACAAATTTCACCAAGATCTTGTACCATTAAACTTGTATTCAACAGCTGCTCATTGTAGTAAAGAGATGATAATTGCTAACATTAGTGGCTAATGCTTTACTACCATGAGCAGCTTGCATGTTAGCGCTAGCTGCTCATTGTAGTAAAGACATGCTAATTGCTAACATTTGCGCTAATGCTAGAATTAGTGCTAGCTGTTAGCGCTAGCTGCTCATGTGTGTAAATAAGCATGTTAAAAATTACTATTTGAGGTGTGCTTTTTTGAATACAGATCCTCGGCAACAGCCCACTCGGAATTTTCTAGTTAATAAAGATTGTTCTCTATTGTACATTATCCCTGTCTGTGTGTTTGTTCAGAGGTTCTGACATCATTAGCTTTTATAGCTAAAGGTGAAAACCGCATTTATTACAATAGTTTGGTTAAATACAATAGTACTGTTTGGACCGCACGCAGCCACCTCGGTGCAGGTTAGAAACACTATGAAAGATATTGACTTGTTTTTCATGCTCATACTGCAGAGCGGTGTATTTTTGTCACCAGTTGATCGCGACTTTGAGCTATTCCGAAAACTAGAGGTCAGTATGTCATAGCAGGGTGTCCAGACTTTTTTTATAGAGGGCCAGATTTGACAATGTGAAGATGTCCGGGGGCTATGGGGTTATTTTTGTCTCAGATATATCTGTAAACACACAGAGAGTGATCTACAAATGTTCCTTGATTTTCACGTGTTTTGCTATCCACAAATACAAATTTGGACGTTAGGGGGCATTGACCAAGCGTTAAGTGTATGACGAAAAGGGGTGAGACTGTGTTGCCCCGGAAGGACCGAGGTGCGTTTAACAACGCTGATCCACAAGTTTCTCCTCTCTGGGTTGTCCATCCATCCATCCATCCATCCATCCATCCATCCATCCATCCATCCATCCATCCATCCATCCATCGCCTCAGTCACAGTGCATACACACAAAAATCTGTGCTTAAACTGTGCATACCAATGTTTTGCTCGCTCAATAGTTTGATTATGTCTTGTTGGACCATGCTATGCCGATGATCTACAGGCTCCTTCAAATGCTGTGTAGCAGACTTCAACGCACTCGCCTTCAGTAATGGAGTCTTAGTGGGTGATGGTGCATGGAGACTGTGGAACACATTATTGTTGTCTTTGTGACGACTGTATCTGCTGCTTCTAGGTGTTTCTGAAAGTCTTTTCCTGGCTGGTTGGAAATCTTATGAGGAGCTTGGTAACAAATGATTAGTTTACTTGCAGTCAGAGGTGGTAACAAAAGAGTGGCAGTTAACTAGTTGATTCTAAAGTGCACAGAAAGAGCCTATAACATTATACTAATACCTTTTCTATGGATTTTATGTCACAATTTTTTTCTCTATAGTTTTAATACTAGTGTGAAAAGCTGCATTTTGTGAACAAAGTAAGAACATTTGTACACACATATTGGTCAATGAGCCCCACCAACACCCAGAGAAGATCACCAGAATAACTCTATACACATTAGAAAGGTAAACTTGGAAACTCTGGTGGACAAATTATGTAACAGAGACACTTTCTCTCACAAATCTTAGACTTCTCTTGCTCTGTGACATTGTATTTAATAAAAAAAGTGTTTGACAGCATTACATCAATTTTTCTCATCCCTTTTATCAATCAAAATTTTCATACAGTGGTAAAAAAAAGTGCCGAACTTGATGATATATATATATACACACATATACACACACAGCTTCAATTTGTTGGTCAATCAGGTGACAACTGATGATGTAATGAATCGTATGCACTGTGTGATTGTTATGTTTCACCCACACTGCACTGATCAGCGCCAGTCTTCCTGTTGCTCTGAAATGATCTCGTACTGTGGTGGCTTTCTAGAGGCAGTAGTGCTGAGTGATGAAGAGGATGTCAAACACCACAGAGAACAGACCCAGACCAAACTTTGTAGGATCACCGAATATCAGCCCCCACTCATCTGAGGAGAGACACACGTTACAGTTAGTACAAACAGCAAGTTCTGTCAGTCAAAGTGTGTGTGGTGTGTGTATGTGCATTATCACCAATGGATGTTCAAAATATTTTATTCATTATTTCACTCGTTCACATGCCATGCATGGTGCCAACAGCTGATAGGAGAGATTTACGTAACTACAGAAACTCGATTTACATTTTGTCAAAGGGAAAATCTCCTTTCACTTCAGTTTCATTTGCTCTAAATGCTACAGGATGAAGAGTATAAAATAGAATTAAGTGTAGTAGTTACCATTATTGTAAGACTGCAAGATCATCTGCAGAATACTGAGGACTCCACCAGTGAAGTCCAGCAACACGTTGTCGATACTCCACCCTCAGTGCTCTTCCTTCTGTAGTTCATGTACGCCTGGAAAACAGCCAGAACAACCACCAACACTGTAATGGTCTGCCAGATCATTTATCTAAACATGAACAACAAAAATACGAGAAAACAGAATACTATACTATATCAGTGTGGGTGTGTACAGCTTACCTGCGTGCACGATTTGATCAGAGTGACTGCTAGTTTAATGTAGGAGAAATAGTAAAGGTAATCCAACCAGGTGATCTGTTTGGCTACAGCAAGGAATAAGCTGATCAAGGCAAATGTCCAGCCAATGATCAACAAGAACAAGGCCATCCAAGAGACCTTTGACCGCCCTCTCTGAAGAGAGAGGAAAGAGAGGATTAGAAGATCCTGTCAGGAAACACTGACATTGTTCACACGTTTATTCAAATCATTTCTTTTAAATGGAACTAAACACTTCTTGGCCTGCAGATGTGAACAGGTGAATGGTGCCTCCCTTCCTACTGTGAGAACGATCTCACACAAGAAGAACTATTTCACTGATTTGGTAAAACTGGATCATTTGCTCTGGAGAAAATGTTTTCTGGTTTAGATTAGATTAGATTAGAAATACTTTATTAATCCCTGAAGGTGAAATTGTGTTAAGGCTGCCAGCTATCTTGCTCGCGCCAACCATTTCTTAGAAAATGCAGTTACAGGCAAAGACAATCACACACATACGACATTCTACAATGGATTGGTTTACATGAGGTGTCTTTTTGTTGGATCACATTACAGAGAGAGATGTGACAACCCAATGCAGTATGACTAAAGGGCAGAGTGATTACAATACGTGGAGTCAGCCTTGCCAAATTGATATGATGTTCCTGAAGGACAGTAAAGTAAAATGCTGCAACTGTAGCTGCTGTTACTCAATGGTAGCTCAGTTTGTTAGCCGGGCTGACCAGACTGTGAGCTCACCTCATACATTGCAGCCTGGATAATGTAGATCAAACAGAGCAGGACAGCATGGAGACTGAAGAAGACATCGTTAGCATTGACAGGGTTAATTCCATTTGGGTTCCTCTTCAGGAACTCCTCCTATAGAGCGGACACACAGCAGTCAACACACACAATACATATTTCACTGTAGCTCTGAAAAGAGGCAAAAATAAATCTAATATCATTTCTGTTGATTTGTCCTCTGCATTGTAGAAGACTTCTATAGCTACCCACTGAAGTACAGTTATGTCTATGACTGTAAGCTCGATTAATGCGGTGCCCGAACATTAGTGGTAGACTGATCTTCATGTATAGTGACCCTTTAAATGATGAAGTTACCTTTATATAAGGCACCCAGAACAGCCCTATATTGAAGACACTGTGCGATGAAGCCAGTCAGGTTGAGAGCCAGGAAGTCAAAGTTGAGACCTATAACACTGAAAACAAACTTATTAGTATCATTTGTCTGAGTTCAATGTTCTCGTTTTCTAAAGAGCTAAACACTGAGTCATTTTAGTATTTTATTACACAGTTACATAGATCTATGAATAACAGTTTGTCGCCATCCAGTGGAAGCAAGACTTTAGAGGGCTCAGTAGATTTATGAGGGCTCAGCCTGATACTCTATTTAAACCCAAGGAAATACTAATTATTTATTTGCTATTAGCAAGCATTACAACTGTAGTGTCTTGATAATAAATCAAACATCATTATGTTCATACCTGACTTGACCAAAACCTGTCCAAAAACCTAGCTGAATGAAGAGAAGGGTGGAGGTCAGACAGAAAACTACCTTTTCCTTCTCCAGTTTTCCCAGACTTGTGGATAGAAGGACACCGACCAGGCCAGAAAGTAAATCCAGCCAATCACCTGACTGATTATTGACACGGCGTTGCTATGGACGACAATAAAGCGGATCCGGACGGGCAAACTAGAAGAAAGAGATGGTTCATTAATGCAAACAAGAGTTGAAAACATCACTGTCAACAAGACAAGCCCATTATTTGTGGATGTAAATACGCTTAATAAAGAGAGGGAGGTTTCGCTTTAAGTCAGCGCTGTAGTGTTGTAGGTGCTGCTACCCACCTACTGAAGTCTGTGTTGTTGCTAACCAGGTATGTGGTCACCTGACCCACGTCATGGCTTGTCACATTGAAAGTGACTGAGGTTGCCTCCACTGGCAGCAACACCTAAACAAGAACAACATACACCCAAGAAGTTTTACTTCATAACTTGGCAGAAACCCACCCATGTATCCTCGTATGTGGCTCAAGTTCAATAATGGTGCTCTATGGCACAGAGAAATAAGTTGCCTTGGTGATGCAGAAGCAGATATATGGATGTGAATATGGGTGTGGTTACATAACAAATCACAGCTGCTACACAGGAATAGGGAACAGGTTAGCAGGGCAGAACAGATTACTGGACAGGGTGCAGTTACTCTGTTTTTCTTTTATTTATGTTTATTTCATAACGATGAATGAAGTAATCCTCAAAGTGCATATACATTTGTTTAGGGCTTGCAATCACTGTTAACCACCTGGGTTGTAGAAGTGACACATATACATGAGCTTACATCCAGAACAAGCTGCAATATGCAGCACAGCTTTATTTAGTAACGTTTACCTGCTCTCGGCACTGTGATGATAGATGAGTAGTTCTCCTTGGAGGTGTAGCTCACATTTAACTGCATCACAACTGACTGGTTGACAGGGGAACTAGAGAGAGACACAAAACACAGTGAGAACAACACCGATCCTGACAGCTGCATTTTTAGTTTTTCCTGTTCTGTGAAGAGGGAGTGTTGATAAGCTGTTACAGCCAGTGTAGAGAGGTGGAAAACTACAGCATGACACTCAGTTATTCATTAACAGACCACAACCATGGATTATGTAGACTATATAATAATAATAATAAACATAATAATAATAATAATAATAATATAATAATAATAATAATTTTTATATAGCACCTTTAAAAACAGTGTTTACAAAGTGCTTTGACAGACAAGCAGGAACAAAATACTCAGGCAAAATAAGAATAACCAACAACATTTAGAAGACGATAAAAATCAATTTAAAAAAAAAGAAAAAAAAGAAAGAAAAGCATAAATTACATAAACAACCACATAACAAAAATAAAATAAAATAAAACACAGGGAAATAGAATGATTTAATTCAAGTTAAAAGTTAAAAAAAAAGAACGTTAAAAAGACAAAACATCACATAAAAGCAAGTCTATAAAAATGTGTTTTAAGAATTCACTGCTTCTGCGAGCCTTATGTCCTCAGGCAGGGCGTTCCAAAGTCGAGGGGCCCTGATGGCAAACGCCCGGTCACCTTTAGTTTTGAGCCTTGACTTTGGAACAGCCAGAAGGGAACCACCTGAGAACCTAAGGCTGCAGGCTGGCTCGTAAGGTGTCAATATCTCTAATATATAACTTGGAGCCAGCCCCTGACATGCCTTAAAAGTGATCAGTAAAATCTTAAAATCAATTCTAAAACGAACAGGAGCCAGTGAAGGGAAGCTAAAAATCGGTGTAATGTGCTGTCGTCTGTTAAAACCAGTAAGAAGCCTAGCTGCTGCATTTTGCACAAGTTTGAGGCGAGAGAGTGATTTCTGAGTTATGCCAGAGAGAAGTGAGTTACAATAGTCTAGTCTGGAGAATATTAGTGCATGTATAACTTTTTCTAAATCGGAGCGGGAAATTATTTTTTTGATTCTGGTGATGGTTTTGAATTGAAGGAAACAAGACTGAACTACTTTATTGATATGTTTTTCGAAGCTGAGGTTTGAATAAAAAATTACTCCTAAATTATGGGCAGTGGGCGTTATGCAGTTGGCATAGGGACCAAGAGAGGGTAGAATGAATATATTATATATATAAATAAAAAAGTAAATTCTCGGACTGGACTGGTCTTCGACATGATCAGCATGATGATCAGCGACTGTCAGGAAAAGGCTTTTTTGCACGTGTCCTTTCATCTTTTATTCCTGCAGCAAGCAGGTACAACTCAGAACTCTTTCAAACTCAGAACTTTCACTCTTCTGGCCAAGCAGCAACTTCTGTGGCTGGGAAATGAAGCCAATGCGAAGTGCAAAACTGTAATTCCTCAAGTGACCACTTGAGGCTGGCTATAGAACAAGTCAATCTCCATAAGCCCCCATGTTAAAATGTCCAACTTCACAAAAACAAACTATTTTGGTCTCTATGGCATATTTTCCCGTTTATGACAACTGTACTGAGATTTTTTTTTTTTTTTTTTTTACTCACAAATCATATTAAGGCTTAAAGTTATGCATAATTACCGCATGGACGCTTTGATTGACAGGTAGGTGCCATTACAGATGGCTTGTTTGAGCACCAAGCATCATTCGACCCGCCTCAGGTCTGCAGGTGATCCACATCTTTGCCGATTTTTTAATTAGCCCGGAGGCGGAAGAGGCAGACGTCTGCCAGCGCTGCATATTTTGAGCTTCATAATGATGCTTCAGAAACCTATGGGTAAGGTCACACATACACTGTCCATTCTTTATACTGCTTATACTACTTTTTTAGGAAGTTGCTCCTGGGACCATGTGTTGATGAGACACGAAACTAGTCACTGCTTTATCACGTCACAACCGTACGATGCAACATACTGACACTGCTGACTAATGCTAGAATTGTTATATTCATACATGTGTGGCCTACCGGTTTTTGAAAAAATAAGTTCACCTGCTAATAAGAACAGATCATGATGATATGAAGTTAAACAAAGTGGAAATAACTAGAAGCTACCTCTGCATAGTTTCAAAATTTCCACTAAGTTAGCTGCCACAATCAATCTTCCCTCCCACTGCCCCAAGAATACTGAGTGTTTTTGAAAGTCTTACCTGGAAGTTATGGTGATGTTGGCTTTAGAGTGTTCCTCAAGTGTGACAGCATCAGGAGCAGACAGAGACACTGTGGATTCTGAAGGCAGAGAGAGAAATATAAAAAGAACTGGACCATCAATCCAAGACGATCACAGAAACAAAGAGTACACATGTATGTAATCATAGAGCATATTTCTTCATAATGTAACCCTTCTCATAATTATCAGGTCACTGCTTCAATGCAGACTAAACCTGTTTAACATTTTCAGAACCTGTACAACAAATCCAACTTTTTCCTCAGTGTCAGCTCCCACTGTGAGGCTGGTGGGTTTAATAGAATAGGATAAAACAATCGTAACAGTCACCAGAGATGTTGGTCAGCATCCACAGAAACAGTAGCTGAGCGGGAAGCCATCGCTCTGCCAAGTCCAGACCAGACATTTCTGTAAAATGATGGATAGCACCAACCTAGAGGGCACAAGACAAATCATCTCAGTAAACAGCTGCTTGGTGAAATGCGGTGCATATACATATTATACATATATATATTGAAAATGAGAAAAGCTAAAACTGTCTATAATTTAAAAGAATAAGGACAGTTAAAAAAAATAAGTGTGAACTAATTTCTTCTTCTGTGTTACAGTGATCGTTCTGTTGATATTTCTGCTTTAAATTTGCATTAATAATATTTAAGGAGCTCCTTTAAGCAAACTTCATTACTTTATTATGACTTTATCACGTATCAGGTTAGATTCACACTGTACATTTCATTTGATAGGTATTACGTAAAAATAGAATTTTAGTTCTCCAGAAAGAGGGTCATAAAGTAAAGGAGACTCTAAAAGATGGATTCATCTTGTGAATATACTCTTTGATAATCATTTCAAATAGGAGGTTAATGTCCTCGTACAGTTCACCCTGAGAATTCGTCCATACAAGTCTTACAAAATATAGTCTGGTTTCTAGTTTGGGAAATGTCGTTGTTTGAGGGCAAACTACCATTTCAATCCACCACACTTCAAAAATCAGGCTGGAGGTATAAAACCACGACAGTGCTTTATCCAGATGATTTTGAAGAGGTTATTAACAGTGTTGTAATCCAAAGCATTGAAGACACCTTCTGAGTGTTTTCAGGTGACTGTTTGCAGTCTTATTTCTCTGAATAAATCTAAATCTAAATGAATAACTGGCTGAACAGGTTTGGTTGTGCTGGAAAGGCCTTCTGCTTTAGACAGTGACAGTCTGATCTCTGTGTAGGCTAAAAATAGGACAGTGATATCTGAACAGTAAACAGCATAAATCAAGAAGTTCTGCAGCATTCCTGTCTGGTTCCTCTTTGAACTTCAAACCAAGTAGAGGCGCCTTCAAACAGTGAGACACTGCTATTGATATTTTTTGGATTCGGGTCATTTTATGTCCTGAAATCTGACTTTTTGTCTTCATTTGTCACTGAGCAGCTTTCACAAGAATGAACAGAGCCCTGCTCCCCCCATGCTGTATCTGTATGAAGAACTGTTCATACGTCCATGGCAGAAACATCACTGTTACACTTTAGGATTGTGGGTAGTGTAGTACTTTTCTCTCTTCTCTCTCGTTTTTCTTAAAATTATATCACACATACACCATCATTTCACAAACTCATCACTAAAGGTAAGTCTGCCTTGCATGGTTGCAGATCAGCTGCTGGTCTGTGAATATGAAGGTTACCTGATGTGATCTATCAACATCTCCAGAGAGCAACTCCGTTTAACGTCAGGTGTCTCTCTCAATAACTGTTTGACAACAGACCTGACCTGAGTAAGCAGAGAAGATGACTCTTTGTCCACGCGTTTGCTGTCGGAGTTTTCACACAGTGTTACAGGAAGTTGTCGACGGAAGAAGATCGATGTATTTATTTTATCCCAAAAGTAAAAAAAAAAAAAAATACTGAACTTACAGCAGCTGTGTTGTTTCCGTTGCTTCCTCATCTGCAGGTCACAAGACCAACAGAGACTGTTTATATGAGAGCGGCGCACTGGTGTGTCACTTCCTGTGTCTGTGTCACGTGACTGAGCCGTGAGCTCAGATTATGAGCGATTATTTCTCCTCAGAGGCACTGAAGTAAATACTGGACTCATTTTTTACAAGCTACATACCTAAAGACATTTTTCAGATAAAGCAGGAGGAAATGAACTTTGTCTGAGACCTGTCTCTGTCCTCTATGGGGGCAGTTGGTGTACCATCTCTGGTACAAGCTGCAACCTCAGTGGCTGGGAAATGAAGCCAGTGGAAGTGCAAACTGTAATTCCTCAAGTGGCCACTTGAGGTTGGCTACAGATTAAAATGTCCAGCTTCACAGCAGAAATAAACATGTTTACAGCCTGGTACAAAAAACTGTTTTGGTCTCTATAGCTATTTTCCCTGTTCATGACAACTGTACTGAGGGTGAATTTATAGAACTCACCTGTTCAAATTATATTAAAGCTTGAAGTTACATAATAAGTTACAGCTTGGCTGCTTTGATTGACAGGTGAGTGCTGTTACAGATGGCCTATTAGGGCACCCAGGCGTCTTTCAGCCAGCCTCAGGTCTGTGATCCACATCTTTGCTAATTTTTAGATTAACCTGTAGGCGGAAGAGGCAGAACAGCCAACATGGAGGCAGCCAGCGCATATTTTCAGTGTCACTCAAGCACTGTCCATTCTTTTTACTGTCATTGGGTACAAGACTATGGAAGCATGTTGCTGCCCCACAAGAAAAATAAAAAAATAAAAAGTTTTAATGTGAAAGGTTTAACGTTATAACCCGATATGTTTTCATATTGTAATAACGTTAAACTCTTGTTTGAGTAAGGATGTGCTGAGAGCATGATAAACTGAAGAATATGGCTCACTTACACGATCTGATTCTGCTCTGTTCAGTTCTGTGTCATGCCGGGGTTAAGACATGGTGAGATTCTGTTGTCACTGAGCACAGTGGATGATATTGTGATGATAAGTATACATACATCTGTCCAGGCAGAACCAGAACAAGCATTTAGTTTCAGCAGCACACTGCACGGATGTTTCAGGGCCTGAAACTGGGATGTCTGTGTCAAACTCAAAAATAGATGCACAGATGTAGTGTAACATGTGCATTTTAAGCTCTCATTAGAGCATACCTTCAAATCCACCATAAAAAGGTACAAATTAGTCACTGATTTCTTGGTTTAGGGTGCACTTTGCACCAATTCAGCCAGAACTAAAGGTAGTCATTACATTAGTTTGAGCAACATCCTGCTCTTTGATTGGCCAGGAGAGCTCGTCTATCTCATTTATTGTAGCTGCACTTTCTACAAAAAACAAACTCAAGAGGAACTGTAAAGAGTAAAACAGTGCATTTCACTGATATATTTTGAAAATATTAGGTGGCCATGCAATGCACTGCAACCTCAAATAGCAAAGCAAATAGATAAAACACAAGATATTCGATAAATTTAACAGAAACTACAAGAAAATACACAAATGTGTGGATAACTGTGACTGAACTGTGCAGTATGAAGGTATATTGCTGTAAAAAAAAACTCTCAGCACTTCTACAACAGAACATATCTGTAGCTGTAGCAGCTGTGCGTGTATTCAATGGACGTTGTACTAGTGGAAAAGATGGACTCACATGGATGAAAAAAGGTCGCAGAAAGAAATCTTCACCTGTGCAACGCCATATGCGAACATATGGGGTGAAGGTTGCTGACCTGCACAGTAGCTCCTCACAAAATTATATCTATATACACACATCAGTGCTGACAAGAGGCTGATATTTCACAGAAGTATAGTGAGTCAAATCTCTTTTTTAGACGCAAAGTACTCGATGCATTGCAACAAACACAAAGTATAATATGTGTGAATAAACAGCAAATAATAGAAAAAAAAGCAGTAGTGACATATTGCCAGGCATGGCGAATACAGCCCTGAAAAGTTTCTACATTTATATATGCACACGTATCTTCCATAGCTTGCAGAAGAGGTATACTAGATGGGGATTGAGGTCATCCTCCTTCTATCTCCAGGAGGAAAAATACTCAACTGGTTTGAGAAATAAAGAACATGGTGGAAGACAAACTACTGAAAAGCGTGGGTGTTAGATTAACCAGTTGTGGCAGCCTGGTGGAAGATTATGTTGTTCCAACACACCGAGGCTGCTCTGGGCTGTCTATCTGGTTTGGTGGATTCACCAAGTGAAATCAAAAGGAAGGAAGAAGCTTTCATGAGCTTTCACTTGTACACACATGTGAAACCTAATCATGACTAATGTCTAATATTTTGAATTGAATTGTCTATATAATAGCTAATATTTGTTCTTCAGTTTTCCCTTTTGAGGGTTCAGTACATTTAAGAATCAAATTGGTGTCCCATGTTAAAGGACTCCAGACAATAAAGACTTGATCAGGACATCCCTCCCTGACTGTAACCTGCCAGAGGAAACAGGTTTCTACTACGGAACTCTTGGGTTCATACTTGCAAGTGTGATGATCGATTTATGTTTCTTGAAAATCCAGCAGCTCTGGTCAAGGTGCAATGACCTTGTACTGCCAGGCTATAGCGCACCCTGATGCCTGAATGCTATCATTACATGGCACACATAAGAGTCATATGAAACTTTTAAATTGAATCCATTTTTCTTTATTTTTTGTAGAAGTCATACAGTAATCAATGCCATTTAGAAAATATCAAAGAAGTAACACAGTTATAAAAAAGCATATTTTAATATAAAATGACTCCTGGGTTGTGATGTTTTATTCTGAGCTGTAATTGTATCGTCCCTGCAAAGTAAGAGTTTAGTGAATTGGGAAATTGCAATTAAACTGAAGTTTTATCCGGTCTCTGTTGTTTTCTCTCCCGTTTTCCTCACGTGTTCAGCCAAAGATTCCTTTCTTCTTTGCTGTCAAAGAGAAACAAAAATGTTATTCTCATTATCCTCCATGACTATTTCTCTTTGTCTGAATTTGTCTCCCTGCTTAATTTGTTCCCTTACGTTTCTCAGTAACAATATACATTGCCTCCATGCCAGCTTTAATGTGGTCAGTGACGTGACAGTGGAGCAGCCAGGTACCGGGAAACTGAGGACGCATCTTTACCGTCTGAACAGGAAGTACGTAAGAACACCACATTATTCTCTGGTCACAAGTCGAAAAAAGGCAACATGCAGCATCTTTAATGTTGCAAAAGGCAACTGAAATCAGTTGAAGCAAAGTGTTTTTATGTTTTACCTGGAAGGTGGCTGGAAACAGCTCATACACATCCGTCCGATGAGGACCTCCACCCAGCTGCAGAGAAAAAATAGTTGGTATTCGTGTGTACCAGAGTGTGTTTGTATGTGTTGCTGTGCAGGTAATTTACCTTAAATTCCACACTGTGTCCATGCCAGTGTACAGTGTGTATGTCCACATCATTGCCCATTCCAATGAGGTACCAGTACACCTTAGTACCCACCTCCATTTTCAAACCATTCAGATTTCCATACATATAACCATTTATGGCTGAAAAGCACACAAACACAAATATATACTGGAAAGAGAATTTAAGGACATTTCTTCAGATGAAGCAACACAAAAATGATCCCATCTGTCAAAACGATGAGTTCATTTTGTGTGTTTATCTCACCGTGCATCTTGTTGCTCTCTATAAAGGCTTCTTCATCCTTCAAGCCTGTACGAGGGTTAGGGATATGGGTTCTGATATTTTCATCCAGATACCTGGAATAATAACATCAGTAATAATGTGTAAATATTGACAAAATAATAAATTTACTTTAATGTATAACTGTCTCTGGTTGTACACTTCACAGTCAACATTTTTGTAGGAACTGTAAAATACTGACAGAACAGAAAGGTTTGTGGATTGAACTGTTGAGTATAGAGACTCTTTACTTACCAGCTCTCATTCTCATCAAAAACCAGGAAAAGCAGTGCAAACTCTTCAACTTCCTTATTCACACCAAAAGCCCTGGAATTAGAAGTGTATTATATGCCACATTAGCATTTATGTTATGTCGTACTGTATACTGTATTGTATAACAGTACTACTTGTGAGTAAACTTGTGATTCAGCACAAAAACACATTAAAAGCCATCTACGCACTGCATAAATTGAATAATAACTGGTTCATATAGTTCTGTATTAATATGCAGGTGTGGAAACGCTCACCTGCTCCAGCTACGGCGACAGATCACCAACGGACCAATCAGACCACTGTACAGGTCCTAGCAGGCAGAGAGACAACATCAGTTTTTGAATGCTTTTGTGTGTGTGTTTGTGTGGGAACGTGTGTGTGTGTGTATTGTGTGTATTAGCATACCTTGGTAACATCAGCAGTAGAGTAGTACGCTGACACAGCGCACTCCTCTTGCTCTGTGGTTGGTCCTGTATTCTTTGTCACAAACCAGTTGTAGGTGTGAGTCTGACCTGGGAAAGACATTTTAGTTCCACAATTAAAAGGAAGTATTTTGGATTGTTGTATTCACAATGTGTCTTGATTGTCTGCCTCCTTGTCTTCTGATATTTTGTGTGCCTGTACCTGGTGCTGTGAGGTGAACATCAGGAGTTTCTGTCTTGACTCCATGAGCATGGATAGAATAAGGCCTGGACGCCATATTCTGAAAACCACCTTCACCTTGTCACCAACACTAGCATGAATCATTGGACCTGGGCGAAGGGAAAGTGTTCTTGATCAATCAAGCTTAATAAAAAGTTATATCAAACATTAATAGATGCATCACGTTTTATGCACAATATAATAGGTGGTTTTTACTTAACAGTCACACCTTGTATATTTCTGAAAGCCTACCCATAATGCCGAGGTGCTCCATATCCGGTGTTCTTATCACCTGTGTGGTGAACTTGTCATTGGTGAACTGGCGGTAGACCACTTTCTTGTAACGGAGCCTATAAACCCACCCTGCTTATCCAGGAAGACAGGAGCAGGACTGCAGAGGAGAGAGAGACAGGCTTATTTTTGCGGATATGTCGTGTTTACCCTGCAGCAACATATGGATGTGTTTGAGTGCGTGAGCTTTCATTTGCATCTAAATGTGTATGTGCATGAATCTGTTTAGTTAAAAATAAAAGTAAAAACATAATAATTGAAAATAAGACAGAGTAGATTCAAGTTAAGTAAGTAAGTACAAGGCTGGTGATATTCTACCTTACATTTTTGTGATTGTCAACAGATCCCATGGAAAAAATACAAACACCAACAATATCAAGAATTTTTAAGAATATTGTCAAAAGAAAATGCAAATTAATTCACATTTCCATCCACTACTGTTATACATAAAAATAGGATTTAGGGCGTTTCATTCATTTTCCATTTGGGTGCCATTAAACCACTCCATAAGAAGAGGGTGCAGTTAAAAGTGTTAGTTAAACCGCAACGTTAAGACAATGTAGAAAACACGATGGAAATACAACACTTATTAGTTTGTTTCATTTCATTGTTTTGAAAGTTACCTCCTCATCACTCCACACAAATCTGATGATTTCGTCTGTTTCACTGCACTTTGTCATTCAGTTTCATTTTTCAGTATATATTATATTATTAGAGCTGGGAAATGTAGATGTAATTGTGGACTTGTTGATGACTACTTTTAGCTCTGGATCAATCCACATTTTGTGCTCTAGTGCGTATTTACAGCTGCTGACAGTGCATGATGGATGAATTAAAAATAAAATACAGCTGTATCATGGTGGTAAAGGAACGTGTCACCTGGTGCAACAGTGTTGCTCATTGGTGTGTTGTTAATAGTTTCAGTCTCAGATATATCAAGGTTTGTCTACACAGGCAATACTTGTTAATAAAAACGTCAATTCATTACTGGTTTTGGTTTTAGAACAACATACTGTATCAGAAAACCGGTGAATCAGCTCGGTATTACTCTGTACAGTTCATGCTGTTCAAGTGGACGTAGTCCTGTACCTGTCATGACCTTGAAACATCTCGGCCTCCCAGGTGCGGTTTGGTGAGTAGTCCCAGTTTACTTCCATGGCAGCGATGTAGTATGTTTTTGAATGGAGCATGATCTCGCCCTGACGCTGAAGCATGCTGCACTTCTGTACCGTGTAGTTGGCTCTCATCCCACTGCGATAATTGTTCACTGTAGGTGACACCACTTCAAACTGACCTGCAACACACACAGACATGTACGATGGACACACCAGGCTTAATATTGAAGGTCTGTGTTAAATTTCACGAAAATCTATGTGATACTTCATATATATTTAGATCAATGAAGTTTTAGACTTTGCAAGCTTTTCAAGTTCTTCACAGAACATTTTGAAGACTTGGTTTTATGGTAAAGATATCAAGGTTACGGTAAAGGGTTTTGCCATTCCTAACAAAATGATATGCTGTATTCTACTCATATATTTTTTACCAATAAGTCAAAGCAACACTTGGTGGCTTTAGAGATGGATGCATACCCATGCTGTCTGGCTCCATAGTGACAGTGTGTGAAATGTGAGGGAAGACGCTGATGGAGTCACGTCTGTTCTGGCGGTAGATGAAGCGGTTTCCCTGGAAGTAAAGGCTGTTGATGTCTGACTCTGAACCCATTCCTGACAAGTGCCATGACTTTATCCGCCTTACACATGGTCAGGCCTGGGAGGTTCCTATACACAAACCCATTGATGGCTGAAAGAGAGAGCCGCAGAAATAAATAATATCTCAAAAATTTGAAGGAGGAATCACACAGCTCTGTGACTTCAAAGCTTTGTGATCAGTGATCAGTGTGTGGATGTGTATTTTGTACACACCGCATCTTGTTGCTCTCCATAAAGCCCTCTTCCTCCTTGTTAACAGTGGTGGGAGCAGTGGTGAAGGTCCTGATGTTGTCATCCAGATACCAACTCAGATTCTCATCAAACACTGTGGCCATGAGGTGGAACTCTTTGTTGTAGTTTTTCTACATGTGGAGAAAGGAGACAAAAGGAGAGGACATTGTAAGCCACGATGTACTGATACAACTAGAAGCTGGTTAAAGTACTTCCTCTGTGATATCAGGATCTATACACACTCTATAGCCTTTATATTGAATAGAGATTTTAAAAAAATTACAAAAGCCACGCTTCAAAACATCAATATACACATTATATCAGATATACCATAACTATTACTACACTATACACAATATAATTATGTTATAAATCTCAAATTCATGTTCAAAATTTCATAAAATGTTAGCTAGATCAAAATATATATATATAAATCCTTCTTTTCATTTTTACAAATGTGTGTGGGTGGTTAGCACTGTTGCCTCCCAGCAAGAAGGTTCTGGTATGAACCTCCCAGCTGGCAGGGCCTTTCTGTGTGGAGTTTGCATGTTCTCCACGTGTCTGCGTGTTCTCTCCGGGTACTCCAGCTTCCTCCCACAGTCCAAAGACATGTAGGCTAGCTGGTGACTTTAAATTGCCCGTAGGTGTGAATGTGAGCATGAATAGTTGTCCAGTTGCCCTGTAATGAACTTCAGGGTGTACCCTGCTCGCCCAGTGTCAGCTGGGATGGTTCCAACCTAATAAGAATAAGCTGTTGTGGAAAATGGGTGGATGGACAAATAAGTGCGTTGAGGTCTAAGAAAAAATAAGTAGGCTATATAAATCTAATTATATATATTATGTATTTCAAACATTTTGATCTGACAAAGATACAAGTGGCATGAAGTAGGTGTGCAGGCATTCCTCATGTAGTCATGTGATCCATTGTTAATAAAAACAATATTGATTACATCCACTTTAATTACAGTTATGTTTATGGACCCAATATGTAGCTATGATCACTTCTTGAATTGTCAGATTTATCTTTCCATTAAGATTCCCCTGTGGCCCATCCAGCCATCACAGATCTCCTTAGTGGCTGTCCTCCATCACCGGGGTTACATTTGAGAGATAAAATGTCTCAGTATTTCTGATATCACTGTTTATATTGAGATCATATTACCACAAGCCAGATTTGTATCAGATTTAGGACCGCATATAATTCAAATATCCCACAAATCAGAACTGAAAATATCAGATTCAATGGGCGGAACCTGTTTTTTTATCATGTGACCACCTGTCATATTAATTCAAGTCACAAATAATAATTTACATTTAGTTTCTGACGCTCTTTCTCACCTGTACGCCTTTCTTCAGAGAGCCAAGTCGACAGACAAGGAGTGGTCCAACCAGTCCAGAGTTGGTGTCTTTAACAGGGTCCACTCCAGAGTAATACAGATAGGTCAGGCAGTCAGCCTCCCCTGGACTGGACCAGCACCCACTGGCACTGTCCACTCATAGGTGTGCACAGTCCCAGGTCTGACCAGAGCAGCCGGAGGAGGGGTCACCACTCCTGAATACAAACATTTATATAAAGAAACAGGATTATTGTGATAGGAAGATTTTCTTTAATGTGTGTTAACTTAGACAGTAATTCAGGGTTTAACTCACTTGGCAGCTTTTAGCTCCCGCAGTTTCTTTTCCGTAGGTCTCTGAGGAGAGAGAAGTGTAGAGGAGGAAAGATGGGGACATAAAAAAACGATGATGGAGCTCTCTTCATGCATAATCAAGGACACTGATAAGAGTATGCGTTTTATGTATGTATTAACCTTCCAGTTCATTGTGATAGAGTGTCCCATCCTGTTCTATACTGTACTGAACACCGTGTGGTTGTATGCTGCACGGACGGCTGGCTTTGTTCTTGAACACCACACTGATAGTATCCTTCTCTTCAGCGCAGCACAGGACCTGGAGACATGGATGGACATAAATAAACACAAGCACAGACAGAGTTGTTAATTTATTTCAAAGGACCATGAGCAAATCTGTATTGAGAGCATCTCTAACTAAAAAGGCTTACCCAGAATTCCAAGGTGTTGCTCTCTTGGGAGCGCAGCATCTTTGTCATGAAGGTGTTGTCAGTGTATTCCACATAACGAGCCTTCTTATAGCGGCTTCCAATACGGTTTCGACCTCTGGTCACAAATAAGTCTGCCTCACTACACACACAAATACAACTTATTAATGGAATAGGTCTCTTATAGGAACATCAAAACAATGTGTGTGTGTATAGAGTAACCAACACATCACTAGGCAGGGTAGGAGCATAGTCCCAGACTTCTTCTTCCGCAGCAATGAAGTACTGTCTGACCGCCCCGTGTGGCCGGGGCTTGTGGACGTTGGGGAAACACTTCTTGATCTCAAATATAGCCTGCATTCCAGCTGGGCAAATCCATGAAAAAATAATATTAAACCAATTAAATAATTATCCAGTGACAGAAAGTCTTAAATCAAACTCCATGAACTCTGCGAAATGATTGGCCTTTTATGAAGAATGGAGGATGTGAGCTCACCCATCAAATGGTCGTTGACAGTGCACGTCAGCAGCCAGTGTCCGACATTGTCAGCCACCATTTCAGCTGTAGCGCTGCTGGCGGGGAAAAGACTGATTGTGTCTGTGTGGTGGTTCTGCGTGGTCAGGATCTGGCCATGGAAATGAACTGAATGCATGTCCACCTGGTGTAGATAGATGACATTCAAGCTGGGTTTACACTCTGTAGCTCACACCAAGACATGACTAGTTTGGGATTGTGGCCCTCTGCTTCGACAAATTGGGACGAGGCCCCTAAATTTACTCTTGACTTCATCATCTAATTCCTTGATCTGTTTCATCAACAGGCTATTTTATGTTAGTTATGTTCTTTAACTTAGACTCTTGTATTCTTGTGAAAAGATGCTGCACGCTCAAAAAAGGAAAGAGACTTTTCTAAAATGTGAGACATAAATTGCAAAAACTATTTTAAAGTATGCATATTCCACCACATATTCAAATTAGTAATAATAATAATAATAATTACCTCATTGCCTAAGCCAAACATATGCCAGTGGATCTTGTTGCCTTGACACATGCTCAGTCCAGGCAGGTTACCATACAGGAAACCATTTATACCTGCAATGCACACTCAAAGTTAAAGGTTTTTGTACGTAGATGTGTATGTGTATGTTTATGTGTATGTGTATGTGTATGTGTATGTGTATGTGTATGTGTATGTGTATGTAGATGTGGATGTGGATGTGGATGTGTATGTGTATGTGTATGTGTATGGATGTGGATGTGGATGTGGATGTGGATGCTCTCACCATGCATTTTGTTGCTCTCAATGAAATCTTCATCTTCTTTCAAGCCTCTGGCAGGATATGTGATGCGTCCTGATGTTTTCATCCAGGTACCAGCTGAAGTTCTCATCTGACACCATGAACAGCAGAGCATACAGATAGTCTCCTGAACTATCTCCATGTATGTCCAGAGTTCCTACAGGTGAGAGGAGAGGACATTTTAGGATTTGTGCATTGATGTACTGACAATCAAATCTAATCAAACAAGACCCACACAGTTTTTGAATGTTAAAATTATTATTTTTTCTCAATGAAGACCATATATATATATATATATTGTGTGTTATGGGGGCATTCATAATAAATTATAATGCATCCATAATGCTTTATGACTTATGCCTTGATTGTTGAGATGTGTGTATAGGTGAGTATAGGTTATCATAGTGTGTTATAAGCTCCATCAGTCAACCTCTAATTTATAACTACTCAAGAGCATCTATAGGAGACCTGAAGTTATAATTCATAAGTCACATCCATAATATTTAATGATTGTTGATATAGTGCATCAGAAAGCATTGTGTGTTTATGAGTGTTGTCATAAAGCATTATAAATGCATTATAGTTCACTATGAATGACGCACTACAGATGTGGTCATCATAGAAAGTGTTACTGTGGTCAATAAACAAGGTTCCAGTACCTCTCTTGCAGACAATAAGGGGTCCTATCAGCCCTGAGTTGATGTCTTTACTGGTCTGACGTGGGAGTAGAATCTGGTCATGCAGTTGCTGTCCTGTGCTGTTGGGCTGTGTGGCTGTCTGCGAGGGTCCACTCATATCTCACTGTTGAACCAGGAGCCACTGAGTCATCACGCTTCAGCTCTGGACCAGTACCATCTGGGTATAATGCTCCTGGAGAGACAGACAAAACCACACAAACACAAAGTCACAAATCTATCAGACTTTGAAGTCTGATGCACTGATTAATGCCTCATTTCATTAATTCTCACCCTCATGGCCCTTGCTGTAGTTCAGTCCATGTGGGTGGATGCTGTAAGGTCTGGATGCTGCTCCTCAGGTAGACAATAACTGTGTCTCCCTGCTCAGCCATCAACAGCGGCCCCAGGTAGCCCAGCCAGTCCGGCTTAGTCACCTCTGTCCTGTAGGTGGCGTCACTGTACTGCTTATACACAGCTTTCTTGTAGGTGGGGCCGATTCGCTGGAGCCCTCTTTAAAAAGACTGAGGCATTCCTAGAGACAGAGAGGGAGAATGAGATATGTGTGTGTGTCTATTATAGATGAAAATATTTCAAATTCCTGTATTTGGTAAAGTATATCTAGTTACTTGCTGTTCAGGGCTTTTCACAGAAGACTTAACATAACAAAAAAAGAAAAACACAGCTGAAGTTGTCAACAGCGGCTCAGTTCCATTAAGTGTCCCAATACATCTTGACAGTGAGCCAGCATACACAATACGAGGACCCTGGAACAAGCTAAATAACAATTAAACCTGTGCTTTTCCTGCTGTGACATGCCATGGCAGGTCTGGTGTGAAATAGGGCTTTACCAAGAAGGTCAATAGAATTCCATCTGTGCTTTTTCCTCCTGTGACATGTCAAAATGTCTTCTGTGAGTTATTCATAAACATGTCTATGGGGGAAACATTTTTATTGACTTGATGATCAGGCAGTCATCAGGAGACACGCACACATTTATCAATGTATCTAAGATACGCAAACAAAATGAGAAAGTGCCAAAACACTGCGGTCTTAATCCGAGTTCTTATTAATTTGGATTTCTACATTTGTGATATAGAAATGAGAGTATATATAGTGATTGTGCAAAGAATCTAATCTAAATATTTATATATGCATGTTTCAAATCAAGTCAAACTATTAGTAAGTGTTATTATTTTAATTATAATTATAATTATATTATTATTATTTTTAAAGCATGCCACAAAACACTTTTACAGACATAAATATAAAAATAGAACTACAAAACATAAATACTGATTAAATAAGTGAATATAAAAATCCAGAGAAGTTACATAAACCATTTGAAAACTCTTTGATCTATAAATCTAAAAATAAGGCTAATGTTCTTGTAATAAAAAGACATTTTGGACATGTATATGTTTTTTAAACCCAACAGCACTGATTGTAGTCCTAATAATAATAATAATAAAAAGGATTAGAGGAAAAGCAACTGTAAAACATTGGACCTAAGTTACATAAACATCCATGCATTTTAATGGCGAGACTGTATCGGAAAGCTGTAATTGGTCAGTATGACTGATGACTGATGGTAGTGGAATAGCAACTGGAAAGTGAGAAAGGTGAAGTAGAGGCTGGGGCTGAGATTATAGTATAGACCAACACAGGAGCGATATGGTGTCTCTTCTTGGTAACAATTTTAGATGAACTCCAGGACAGCTTCCTGCCTGACACCAACATAATCAAGACAATACTGTGCTTCTACTTACTCATCCTCATCCAGTGTGAGATTTTGAATGACGTTCATCCCACTTGGGGCATAATTCCAAGACACTTCCTCTATCCTGAGGAAGTACTCTTGTCATCCCAGACACGCATACTGCTCCACAAAACAGCAGCAATGCTCCCTTTAACCCCAACCGATGCATTTTGAAGATAAAGTGCTGCAAATAGGTCCACAGCAGAAGGGCCAAAGAGGGAGAAGAGCCTTTATTTCTCTTCAATGATCCAGAAGATGATGATGAAGACAAACAGTGCAGACAACTGACAGATGTGACAGTCAGTCTGTGTGACTTAAATCTGTCTGTCTGTCTTTATACTCCCTCAGCTGACAGACTAGGTGGGTACAGCCAAGCAGGAGAGAGGGGTCACTGACCAGACAGCAGACAGGGTGTAAGCCAACCAAGTTTTACTCCGTATCATCCACACCATTGATTGTCCAAATATGATATATGGTGAAGATTACATTCACATCAGAGTTCATGTCCTTTTGTACTTTTGTTTGAAATATAAAACAAACAGATACTGCATGTACTATGATCTTATTTTCTGTTATTGTGTAAATGCAGCCAAAAATCTAGGGCAGTCATGTTTAGCCAATCATTGAAAGACTACTGATTTTCTCAGGGTCAGAGGCCACATTTGCTCATTTAGGTCCTGATATTGCCCCAAAGAAGGCAACTATGGAAACTCCAAGACTGAAGCTTTCATCCGGGAATTGATTACAACACACTGAGTCGGCATGTATAAAGCAACATTTTGACCTGTCACGCAGCTAATATTGCATAAATGCTAATCTTGTTACATTTGTGGCAGACAGAGTATCATATGAAAACACGCCAACAGCCCGACCGCTGACAAATTTAATCACTGACAGTCATGAGTCCTACAGGATCCTGACAGAAGTCCTCCTGAGTTTACAAAACAAATTATACAGACATACTATAGCCAGGCTATCCTTATTTTTAAGTGTTCTGTAAAATCTCTGTAATTGATTGTTCCTGTGGGTGCTATCACCTGAGCATTATTTCTCAATACTTCATGGTTCTGATGTCTTGTAATGTCCTAACGAAACGGGAATCCCAGTGTTAACAGACCGGTTGTAATGGTAATCAACTTCAGGAGGACTGATGTTAGTTTTAGTAAGGCAAAGAACCCAAAGAGAGGCAGAGACATCAGGACAAGAGCTGGTGAGTGATGTTTGGCTGAGAGACAACTTCTACAAACCTTTTTTCTTTCTTATGCCAGACAAACTCTGGAATAAAGAACTGGTTGCAGGGTGGAGGGGTGTGAACCCTCCAGAGGGGTTAAACAGAAGATAAGCTCATGTAAACATTTAATTTACTGGAACAGTTTGGATGAGGTGCTCGAGCGGACCCTTCTCTTTGCCTCTGACCAACTGATCTTTGGGGATTTCAGAGTATTGTTGCTGAAAGTCCTGAGAAAGTCCTGACTAAAACCTTGAACCTGTTTATGGTCGAACAAAGAACAACTATACAATCATCTTCTTTGTGGAAACATTTCTTTTATTCAAGGCAGCACAAACAAACATACATTATAAAAATATGTCACTAAAATATATATAAAATGTCTGTTAACACTGATCTGGCATCCGATAGACGCAAAGAAAACAATTTACAACAAAATGCGCTGAAAATGAAAAAACTAATTTACAAACACACACAAATCTGTTTGTAACCCTTATGTGATACAACACAGTGTATAAATGTTGGAACCACAAGAAAAGGACAGAATAGACACTTCCTGGTGTATCAAGATAATCGCATCAGCCAAGATGCTGACGAACAACTAACATAAAGTAATCACTTCTTGCAAGGACACCATCAACAGTGAGCTTATGCAATTTCCGACATTATTAAACAATACGTGGCTGTCATCTTACAGTAAGTATACATTGATTTGATTTGTAGATATCCTCTGTTTATGCAATGCAAATGCAGTGTAGTTGTTGGCTTTATGAAGGTATATAAGGTAATAATGTTAAATAGAAAATGAGCCACCTTGATATTAAGAATGCAGATTTCATAAAGTAAGTGAACAGTTGTCTCTCAAGTATAAAAACACGTGTCTTTATCCTCTTCTTTAAAAAGCAAACAGGCACATGAACACTTCATTTCGCTCACACTGTGACAACTGTACAATTACTTCAGTGAAATCTACTATCCTGTATACATCATCATCATTATTATTATTGTATTATTATTATCGAAGATGCTCTACTTTGTCTTTATCATTTGTACAAGTTGGTTCACTTAGCCTCCTTTCACCAGGTAGAAAGTATCTAAAACACACACACACACACACACATCCACAGTATTATGGACTAATCTAATCTGTTGGCTGTGAAATGTTGAGACTTGCTGCACCAGAAAAACTCATCATCATCGATGACTGAGTCGTGAGTTTTGCCACTTTAACAGGGCAAATTAAAAGCTTTAGAATATAGTGGTTATGTTGACGCGGCTGTCCATGAGGCTGCATGTGTTAAGTAGAAAGGTTGCATTGTATTCATGCACACACACACACAAACATGGTGTGTGCAAACTTCCCGCATGCATGTGGCAGTTAATGTCCTGTGTGTGCATACATGGTGAATGTGTGACTTTGCTCATGCTCTTGTGTCTCTGCAGCTGAGTCTACATACATGTGTGTGTTTATCTAAGCATTAAGACTATACTCCTGCTTATAGCAACAGGGCCGGCAGACAGCATTGACTAAACCATTTCCCAGCTGCAAGAGACAGATGATGAACTCCAGCACAGCCAAGCCCAGTAACAGACACAGCAGAGTCACGTTCCACTCCACGATATGAACTGGCTGAAGACAGCTTGACCAAGAATCTGGCTGTAAGAGATACCTGGAACGCAGAGAGATATCAGATCAATAAAGAGTCAGTCACAGACAGAGTGAGATATAATCTGTGCAGAAATAATAATGAAGGAGCTGTCTGTCCACACTGATAACTTAAATGACATAATAACACACAACAAGGTCTCCTGTTGTATTATTATGCCTATTATTATCATGATGACCCACTGGCAGATGTGAGACAAAATAAAACATTCACTATGGAAATAAGAAAAGATATGTTGGCTCTAAAGATGTGTATTTAAATTTGTAGTGATGAAGGAGTGTGATTTGGCTCGCATAACAAACACTGAGCGAAAAATAGTAACTTTGCTATCAGCTTCAGACCTGCACACAATGCATGTGCACGCATATTTGAAATTTACTTTATTACAATATTTAATTCTAAAGCCTTAATCAGCTGACGCCGATGTCATGCAGATATGATTGCGCATCACAAATTTTGACCCATGGTTAGATCTGTTTCATCAGTGAATGTTAAATGGTAACACAGCATGAAGGTGATGTTACTTGAATACATGAAGCACATTTGATAAAAAAAAAAACACCAAACTTTTAATTTTCCTGCATCAGCCTGTTGTGATTGTACCTGAGGTGGCACCAGTGTTACAGGAATTGCACAACAGAAAACACTAGAACAAACAAGTGTAGTAAGTTCTACAACTGACTTATTGATCAGTCACCACCAATTTTAATAATTTGTCATTTATTTATAATACCAAAATTCACTATTTTTCTCTGTTTTACATAACTGTAAATTTGAATTTTGGACTGTTGGTTGGACAAAAAAAGCCATTTCAAGATGTCTCATGTGGACTAGACTAAATTAATCAAATTTTAATAAATTTACATTTATGCCCTCATGCCCTCATCACATCTCCCTACCTGCCCTCTGGTCTGCAAGGGATACGTCCATCCCATAGAGGTGAAGCACTGGGGACCCTGCACCAAGGTAAACCCTGATATGACGAAGCAGTAGGCAGACCCCAGCAGGCCGATGACAGCTGCCAACGCTGACCCGCACATCTGGAGAGCAACACACAAACACAAGAGATTTTAAAGACTGTGCATGTGTTCGGGTGTCTTTGTGACTGTCTGTTACAGAGGCAGCTGCTACAGACGCACAGACACACTCACACACACACACATACAAGACTGCAGCTGTGCATGCTGCTCGAGTGGTGTGAGCCAAGCTTACTGTGTTGAGTGTTAACTAACAAGGGGCCCTTGTTGAATTGTCATAGCTGGATTAGCATTAGCATTCCACCTCATAAGGACATAGTGTTAGCTGGCATAATGACAACTGTACAGTATTATTCTCCAAGTAATGAGAAAAAAATAGAAACACTATGAACAGTTACAAGAAGTGAAAGATATTTCTGGCCAAAAAAAGCCTTATATTTTGACTTAAGAGCAACTGAAACTGAAAAATAGACTATGTTTGTGTGTGTGTGTGTGTGTGTGTGTGTAGCAAACAGAAGGATTTTCCCAGTGTGTAAGATTTAGAGGGTTTATTAATATGGAAGAAATGGAATTTAATATTAAAGGAAAAACTATGTTTTCATTAGTGTATGATGACCTGAAAATAAGAATTGTTTTGTTTTTGTTACCTTAAAATGATAATAAATGATAAATTAGCCTTTATCTACAGAGGAGTGGGTCTAAAGTAGCCAACATTGGCTCTTAAGGAGCCTTAGCCTTGTTCACGTGTTTCGCAGCCACCATAGTTTCACCTATACACGCTTGGACAGGGAGGGTGAGGCGGGTTACTATTCAGTTGGTTGCAATCTGCAACTTCATCATTAGAAGCCAATAATTCCTACACACTTACCCTTTAAATACAATGATCTGTTTATTACCTGAAGGAAAAGTCATTGTGAAAGCACTGCACTAATCCAACATAATGTAGTAATGTAGTCAGTATAGGACTTTGTGTTGTGATGTTGAGTGTCACTGATTGGTAAGTCTCTTACCATCAAGCTCTCATTCCAGCAGCAGTCACATTTCCCAGAGTGATGAAGACCACACTTGGAATCAGCATCTGGAAGCACAGAAAATAAAATTATCCAAAATTATTCCAACAACAGCTTTTTTCTTTTTCTTTTAGGGAAATTATGCACGTTGAAATGTAGACGGTAAAGCTACGTTGCATTTTAGTACAAGGACTTATTGATCCCCTTTCTCTTTGCTGGCAGTTAATGGGGACATTTAATCTTAATACAGTTATTTCCACTTAAAATGACTACCTGTGACTGTACCCGATCTTTATCACTATGTCAAGTCATCGACATATAGCACCTACTATCCATTTTGTCAATCATAATCCCTGTTAAAAGTGTTAAAGTACACGAAACATGAGGCCTGAATGCTCACTACACACAAGAATCACATGTTGGATCAATTAAAACAGAAAAACAACTTCGTTAGTTGATATTTTACCACTAGTGGCGCACAAAAAGTAAACTTTGGACTGAGAGCGTTGCCAGTGTAAAGGCCACGTTGTTATCATATCTGGTCAGTGGCTGTCATTTCTGGACTGTCTGGATGGCATTTTGGGACATTTTAGACTCAGCCAGTTCAGCTTCACAATGTGTCTCGACTTCCAGCAGGCAGCACCAGCTGTACTTAGACTTTTACTGGACTTAGCTGTGCTTTGAATGGAATGCTAACACATGCTAACGTAGTATGTAGCATATCAAATAACATAGCGGAGGGTAAATATAGTCCACTGTACAGTAAACAGGAAGTTGTTTTTTTTTGACACAGCTATCCTCAGCCCTCTTTAAATCTGTTCACATTAACACAGAAATGAGATTTAAAGATATCCTAAACTGCAAAAAGATCACCAAATTCATTTATCCTCCTGGAACCATAAACTTTTACTTTACTAAAATCTTCTAAATATAATAAAAATCCATTTGACAGTCAATAAATAGCATATAGATTGAGCAGATTAAATATCATTTATGAAAGATATATCAATAAATCCTGACAATACAAGTGGTCAAACAAGAGCACTGGCCACAAAACAGTGCAGTCTGTACTTTGTATCAGCAGCTTAAGTACAGTGCAGTTGTGCAAAACTACAACTAGAGTTTTGGGATTATACTGTTTTACTATCCCTCCCTCCCTTTCTTTTTTCTCTCCTTCTCTTTCCTCTGCTCTTGTCTCTCTCCAAGTGGTCAAGGACTTTAAATCACATCCTAACAGAGGAGGAAGTTCCCAAGGTCTTACACTCACACACATACACACACACAGACAAAGATCATAGGCAAAGTAACATACACATCCTGGATGTCCTCTTTAAAATGCTATCTTTTAGTAGAGGCACAGAAGGGACTGACAGGGAAGTGCACAGTGAGAAAGGGAAGGAGGAAAGAGGAGGGAGGAAGAGCGAGAAAGAGGAAGGGCGGGAGCTAAAGATAGATTTCTCTCAGAGGAGTTCAGTTTGCTCTTTGACTCTTAGGTGTCGTAGCACAAAGTAAGGAAAAGCGCAAAGTGGAAAAACTATGGACAGTATGGAGGATGTAATCTCAGACAAAAGAAAACATTTCATTTGATTGAATTCATGTATGAAAATCTCCAGGATGAACACAGTTCCATGGTAGCTCCACATGCCTGCAGAGAGGCTCAACGCGATCATGTACAGACTAACCTCAACACAAAATAACTACTGTTTATTCCTCATTAATCCAACTAGAGCAACCTCTAAGCCATTATTTGAGACAGGGGGCCTTTATTTCTGATATCATTGCACCATCAAGCCTCCCTGTTCTGTGAGCTGCTCCACTTAATTACTACTTTGTTAATACAAACTTCCTCCATAGTTCACATCAGGCATGATCCCCTCACTTTTATTGTGAAACATCTGCAGGAAATGTCATTTAGACCAGAGATCTCCAACAATTTTCAGACCAAGGACCCTGGAAAGAGATGGAGGAGGGTGTACAACTTATTGCTATGCTAGCTCACATGATTGCACTAAATTCATTGGTAGCCAGTCATCAGTGTTGTGTATCGATATTGTATTTTTAGATTTTTGTCACACATAGGCCAGTTTATTTAATGATATGTTTGATTCATGTTAATGTGTGTTCAATTTAAAAAAACAAAAAAACAGTGACAGTGCGGCCCCACTGCAGTAACTCTGAGGACCCCTAGGGGTCACGGACCTTCTGTTGAAGTCCCAGGATTTAGAGAATGTGAAAGGAACATTTTAAGCTCAGACTTCTCTCTCATAAATCAACTTCATAATTCAACAACGACTTCATAATTCCTCACATCATTGTTCTGCATCCTCTTCCGGTTTTTAAATGCTTGCCTTGGTCTCCGTCTCTCCCAAGCTGATTCATCAGCTCTATAAATAAAGTTTTTCTAACAATGGAACCACAGTGTTCCAAACATGATGTACTTTTGATCGTTTTAACAGCTTTGCACCAAATGTATGCAGACATTAATTATTAAATTGTCTTTCTTCTCAATGAGAAACTCTAAAATGAGCAGCAGAGAACTGCCTTCACTGTTATTGTGGAAAAAGACACATTTTTACTAATTTACTTTTCTAGCACAGTCCTGGAAACATTTTCTCTCTCACCTGCACATGTTAAAAACAAACTACAAAATAATCTAAATATTTTAAAGAGTGAAGATTTATGTATCCAACACAAGTGCTCCTCTGGTCGATCAGGTTAATCTTGTCTGGGAAAACACTGCTCTGTTCCTCCTGAAAACCAAACTAAAAGAACAGCTCCTTTCTGCTGTCGGAGCATTAACCCATCAGATCAGCAGCAGCATATAGAGCAGACAGATTAACTGCGAATTCAACACAACACTCCATTGTTCTCAATGAACAACTGCAGACACACTCAGAATGAATGGTGCTGAAGGGGAAACAAGTGACTTTTAATAATCTTTTGGGTCTTAATTTGTGTTTTTAGGAGTCAAAATGTTATCCTGCGTGCAGATATCAAGAAATCAAATGGATTAGTTAAAGCAGAAATGAGTCTGGATCAGCATCGGCCCAATATAACAAACACAAACTGAAGAAAAAAAGACTTCAGTCCAAACAATAGCACACACATGTACCAGCAGGCCCCACCACTGAATAAGGGACGAAGGGGAGATGATACAAGTCTTGAGTGAATGTGGCTTTAAAAGTAACTTTCACTGCAGAGTTTTAGTGTCACATGGCTCAAATAGCGTCAAAGAATCTCATTCATTTTAGTTTAAATGAGAAAAATGTGGTTAAAACAATTAGCTTTGGTTTGAGATGAAAAGTGAATCTCATTACTTTTCGTTTCAGTGAATTTCTCTCCACCACGTGGTGCCAGCGACCTCAGTTAAACCTACATCCACATTGTTTTATCCTCCTCTGCCAGGCAAGATAATCCAATCAGATAACTTATTTGGAAAGATGCTGCCACATTGCACCGATGCTTTCCATTCTTGTAAACACAACTTCCTTTATTCATTATTTTGGTGATAATTGTTGTTATGATCAAAGTCAAAATACTTTATATACACTGAGAGAAATTATACATTGTATGACATAAAGAAATACACATGAAAGTTATAGTCCAGTTAAACAGACACATGAAACATGACTTAAAAAACAGCATATACACATTTTTCTTTATGAATGTTCAACACTTACATCATGTAGAAATAAATGTTCAAATCCTGACATGAATACAGATTGTGAACTTTTATTTAATATTTTAATCACTGTAAAATGCCAGGTCTGTACACCAAGCTCGCACTGTAGCAACGGTGATCCCATCCCACCCCAGGCAGAAAATGGATGGAGATGTGTACCATGTGGGAAAAGAGCTATTATGTTTCATGCTTTTAATGATTATCAGAGTTTTGTCTAAAATCTACTTCTTGATTACTGATTATGATAAAAAAAAAAAAAAAAACTGTTGGATTCAATGTTGTCTTTGTGGTGTCTTTTTTTAGGTCACTAAACACATTTTAAACAGTGTAAAGCAAAACTATAAAACTAACTTAAGACTGTATCTTAAGACTACACTGTGTGTAGTGTGGTTATCCTCCTCCTGTTGTTTGGTAGTCAGAATTTCAAATCATTAAATAAAATAATGGGACTGTTTTTGGTTGTATTTCTTTTAAATATGACACCTGTTGAGATGCCATCACATCCAGAAATCTTGACTCTTGACATTGATATTTTCTAACCAGACTAACAGAGGTCTTCATTATCCAATTAGAACATAAGTGCAGCTTTTACTCACCAGCAGTCCTCCTAGTCCACCAAAGTACCAGATGTAGCTGGCAAGACGATCCTGCTGGACGTAGTCGATTTCTCCCATAGGAAACAGCAGTAGTAGGTTGGCCACGATACAGCAGAGGGCCAGAGGCAGCAAGGCCAGGCCCAGAGACCTGGCAAAACCCACCGAACAACACATTGCTCACCAAAAAACACACTCACAACCGCAGGGAGGAGAGAAGAGGACTGGAATGGACCAAGAGGGAGAACGGATAAAGAGAGAAAGAGGGGAGGGAAGGGTCAGAGCAGCTGGGGAGCCAGGAAACAAAAACAAGTGACGAGAGCCTGCTGTTCGTGTGTGTGTGTGTTAGTGTATGTGTGTGTTAGTGTGTAAGAACAGATTCTCCTTACTTACAGAGGGAGTTCTGCAATGACACAACGTGCGCCAGGAAACACATTCACAGGAAGGGGGCTGATCAGTGGGTGCACAGAGCGCAGCCAGAAATATGAAAAATCCCACAAGAGCGTGTGTGTGTGTGTGTGTTTCCACAGCCTCTTAGCCAGCAAGGCCTCACAGCACTCTGAACAATTAATTTCCTTCAGGATGACTGAGTCACTACAACAGGTCGACATGTTTAAATACATAATCAGTGTTTTTGCACATTTGTACACTAACAGGGCTGTTATTAATTATTGGTTATTTTGTCTATAAGCTCCAGGTGACAGCTTCAGTTTGCTTGTTTTTTTTGTATCTTATTGCATTTATATTACAGGACAGAAATCCAGCATTTTACTCATCTTACAGATTTTGGTCCTACTTATGCCCCTGTCAAGACTTTATAGTGTGCATGAAGCAGGGATAGAGGAGGCATCTGTTTTCATTGTTTACTGTTAAAAGTAGCAATCCCAGTTCATAAAAATGTTACTGTGCATGTGAAAGATATAAATCCAAAATGTTACTTTTGTGAAAGTATTAGCAACAAAATGTAGTTAAAGTATCGAAAGTAAAAGCACTCTTTTGCAGAAAAAGTCACCAAAGTCATTATTTATTGCACTGGATGGTTATTAATGATTTTTTCATTTATTTATAACCTTTATTTAACCAGATAAAAACCCATTGAGATCAAGACCTCTTTCACAAGGGTGACCTGGCCAAGAAAGGCAGCGCACGTCATAGTGGTCAAAACAGACAAACAACAATAACACACAGGCAACATTTAAAATCTTAAAAAGCGAGAAAATAAGAAAACTAAAGTGCAAGAGTTAAAGCTACATTAACAATTTAAGAGCATAGGCACTGTTCAAAAGATTTCCATTGTCTTTTTTAAGATAGAGCAGAATGCTTCCAGAGGAAGAAGTTCTGCAATTTTAAGTTCAGATTGGAGGGCACTCAAAGCAGACGGGCAGAGAAACTAAATGCTTTTACCTGTTTCAGTTCTGACTCGAGGAGCAGCAAGATGCAGAATGTCATTTGAGTGTAGTGCATAACGGCTTTCAGTTCTCCGAAGGAAAGTGCATAAAAAGTGGGAATTAGACCAAGAAGAGCCTTATACACCGGAGTCATTCAGTGTGTGTAGCGTCTCATCTCCAAGGAAGGCATGCCAGCTTTTTATATAGTTCACAGTGATGGGTGAGGTGGCGACAACCAGTGATGAACCGTAGAGCACAGTGATACACAGGAGTCAGGGGAAGAAGGCAGCTGGTTGACGCAGACATATATACAACATCGCCATAATCAAGTACAGGCAGGAAAGTGGCTGATATTAGAAGCTTCCGAGCTCTGAGAGAAAAACATGATTTGTTTCTGTATATATTTCTGCAATTTAAATGAGAGCTCCTCATCAATAGTGAAACCCAGGTACTTATAGCTGGTGACTAGCTCTAGAGTTTCACCCCGGGCAGTTCTGATTGAAGGGATATTTTCCATGGGAACAGATGAATTTGAAAAAAACATTAATTTGGATTTATCAGCATTTAAAACCAATTTCAATTTCTCCAAACGGATCTGCACTGCATCAAAAGCGGACTGTAAAAACTGAAAAGCCTGAGCAATCGATTGTGAGCAACAATAAATGACAGTATCATCCGTAATGATGCAGCCAATGTGCAGTAAAATCTCTGACAATACATCATATTTTATAAACCAATCATAAGTTTCATGTGTAATGTCTAAAATTTGTAAACTAACTAGGAAATAAATAGCTGTCAGATAAGGAAAGTTTACGGAGCCCCCAAAGTTATTTATCTTATGTACACAACTCATTATTCATCTTAGCACACAAGATAAATAACGAGTTGTGCTCATTATTCATCATACAGACAGGGCCAACTTTTTCTAGGTCAGGATGATAGCAGCTCAGCAGATCAATGTAGGGCAATAGGGCACAACATAACTCCTAATATTACTGCATCAGAAAAACTGTTTATGTGTACATATATGTTTCAGGGGCCCAGCATATTGTGAGCTGCTTTATAATCCAGCTGGAATGCAGCACATCCAGATAAACTGTGCTGTAAGCTGTTGCAACCACTGTTAATTAAGGCAGATTACATAAAATATAGTGTGTCTAGGTGACAGAACACATGGCTCTTTATAGGAAGAAATGGTTGGTACCAGGTGGAGTTTGGAGCTGTAAGGAGATCAACAGTGAAAGTCTGAACCAATCATGTTTCTACGACAAAAGATTTATGTTGAAGTAGAATCATGCTTGAACTTCCTGCTCCAGGTGCGAGAGGTTTACAAGTTGTTTACCAACTTCAACACCCTTTTTCACACAGCCCAAACCACTCACATAATTCCTGTCATTCATCTGTCTCTATTATCTGTTTGTCTGTGTGGAACGTTGATGGGCAGCAGGGCGTCTCCCCACAGCTAAAAATTCACTTAAAGATAAAGTTCACACACACACACACACACACACACACACACACACACACACACACACACACACACACAAAGGCAAATCATCATGCAATAAAACAGATGCATCATGTGCTACATCACATCATGATGAAAAGGTCATCAAAAGCACAGTTGGGGAGTTCACTCAGCTAACTTGTTAACTAATCTGCATAATAAACTGAAACTAGATTTAATAGCAATAGACTCTTAATTGGACTCTGATTTTTGATAGTGGTGCTAGAGAAAAGGGCAACTAACTGGAGGATTCATCCACTTAGAGACTGAATAGACATAAAATTATGAAAACCACAATTTGTTGAAGTTGAAAACACCAAAAACACTATTTTGAACACCACATTATGTTGAACTGCTATAGTACACTAACAATCAAGATTAGAAACAACTCAGCAATATCTACACTCTGGATTAGAAAAGAGGTTCAGAAACTAGTGCTCATTCACACCTATCTTGTCCAGTTGCTGAGTCAAAAAATGTAATGTAATGTAATGAAGAAGATATTTTAATCCCAAATCTTCATCAGGTGCAAAATAATCTGTAATAAGTCACATTTGTTTGTCATTTATAAAAAAAAGTCATGAATAAAACATAAAACATAAAACATGTTTCATAGATCGTTGGAAATACAGTATAGAAACAACTGAATATAACACTCATATAACACTGACTGACTTGATTGACATGACATTATTATCTAAATCTATATACATGTAATCATACTGTTGTCACTTTTAGCAAACACCAGATCAGCAGAAACTGATTAAAGAGACTGAAACAGATAATTACCTCAATCAAAACACAGAGCTGAGGAAAGGCATGTCTGGTATTTAATATAATGCTATACACACATTTGTTTTCTTATTTGTTGTTCTGCATTTAAGAGCAGACAGAAATCTGCTCGAACTTATAAATGCAGCTTAAAATCAAGACGGAGAGACATGGCACCAATGACTCCATCACAAATTATGAAATATATAAATTGAAATTGTTAGGAGACATTATGAGTTATTCATTTTGGCTTTATAAACTGATGTCTCGACCTGCTCTATATGGAAAGTGTCCTGAGATAACTTCTGTCCTGACTTGATGCTATAAAAATAAAACCGAATGGAATTGAACTGCAAACATCTTTATAGAGGTACAATATGTTGCTATGATGCTGTGCTGTGACTGTCAGAAACCTGAGTCGTTATCCACTTCCTACATAGTAACATCAATCAGCTAGTTAAAAATATATATAATATAATTAAAATATATATAGTGTTTCTGCTCCAAAATAAACACAGGTATGACTGTTTTGTCATCAATAAGCTTTGTGATCAATGTATCTACATAGAAGAGGAGGTCACGTGTCTCTAGTATCCCTGAGCACATCCATCCTCTGAGTCTGATCCTGCCCACAGCACCCTGGATGGATGATCAGCTTGATTGACAGAAGGGTTCCACCAATCCCCCACTGTGATGATCTGTCCCCGTCCAAACTGAGACCTCTTGTGGCCTTTTGAATGAAAGGATACATGAAAACCATGAGCTCATCTTTAATTACTGCTATGCACCGTAATTCTGGTTTAATGGATAAATGAATGGTGCCAACAGAATGTCTAGTTTGTGCTGTTCAGTAGTTATAACGTGTTTATCTGAGGTGGTGAAGGTGACAGTTAGACAGTAAGGAAGATACTTGTGTTTTTTCCTCAAGCGATGAACAGCATAGTGATGAGCAGTGGTTCCTTAAATTGGATTTTTTGTTAATGAATGACCAAGTGTCATAACTTTAGAGACCATAAATCCTCCACACACAGGCCAGGAGTGTGTAGAACACTCACACTGGCTTCACTTACTTTGAAAATAAAAGGTAGTAAAATAGAAAGGTAAATTAAGAACAGGAATTAATTTCGAATTCAGCATGTCATTAAAGCTGCTACATGTTCTCTGGAAAATCTGTATTTCATTGCAACATTCATTTTGAGACATGAGAAATGTCTGTTTGAGAAAGGTTTGTCAAAAATAGGCCAAGTGGAATGAAATCTAGAAATAGCTCTCCACAGCATTTTAAAGTTAATTGTAAAATCTCAGATAATTAATGGTATACCATGTAAGATTCTACATACTGTACATCCACAAGTTCACACGGATGGAATGAGTTTTGTTGGACAATAATTGAGTCTGAGTGTTCTGTTCTTGGATTGGACAAGCTTTTGCCTCAGAGTGTTGTTGGGCTGAAAGTGTACACGGATTTGGTTTTTCAGAAACACCCACAATGCATGAAATGACAATGTTTTTTTTTTCTCCTCTTTGTCTGAGCTGTTTCTTTTTCTTTTAGTTGTTTATAGTTTATCCCTCCAAGAGGAGGGAGGGAGGGAAGTGGAATGAATTAAAACATCTTGTTTGCAACAGGAAGCACCATCATTTTTTTCAGCCATGGGCTCATTTGTTTATGGCTGTTAATAAACACCAATATAATAATTTATGTAACACATTAACTTTCATGTCAGCTACATGTAGCACCTTTTTATTTATAAACGGAAAACCTTGACTTGACCTTGAAATTTGAGTGCAAACATGACACTCTCAGTGACGTCTTTCTTGCGAACGTCTTTTTGTTCCGCTTTGTTTTTCATTTCCATTTCGTTAAGGAATGAATGAATGAGAGAATGGTCTATTTTCCGAAAGCACGGCACTTGTCATGTAAAAATAGCATTCATCCACTGCAAACAATAATTATCTCAATAAAAAAAAAAGGTACCTGTGATCGGCCAGTTGACTTTGTGGCCTCTTCTTCTCAGCCTCGGCTACCTCTCGTCGACACCCTCCTCCAGATTAACCAACCACTGATCAGCTGCACACACAGAATGTTTCATCAGAATATGATGCTGTGCTTTACATAAGCAGGACAAAAGCTTGACACACATACTATCTTCTTTCAAAAAAAAATTCTCATCTCGTATACAAATGAAGTTACAGTTTACAATGTCATCAAACAGAAGAGAGAGTATCACCTGATTACCACCCAACCATACGACGAATACAAAGCTACATCTTTTATGACTAATAAAACATTAATTTGAAGACATCTGTATGAATATAAATAATGTTTATGCGAGCACACTGCTGTCTGTATGTATACAGAATCTGTGTGTGTGTACTGAGGGCATACTTTTGTGGTCATAGTGTACATAGACTCTTGGTGCGTCCAGAGCTCGTTGAGGATTCATCCCAAACTCCATCATGTTCAACAACACCTAAAAACAGGAGATTCAAGATGAACTAAATTTCTCACACATTTCATCACAAAGTTTTCATGCTCCACCAGTCCAGTCTTGATTACAGCGTACCTGGATGTGTCCTTGTGGTTGCATAAAAGCACCCATCACCCCCAGTGCAGCAAGGAGTCGTGGCTTTTGTGATTCGGTTGCAGAGTCCGTGAGAAGTGCAGGTATTATGGTGTGATATGGCCGCTTACCCCCAGCAACACAGTTAACATGGTTACGACACAGAGTGAAGCTGGCACCGCGATTCTGTGAGATGAACACCATGAACCAAGCTTTTTAGTCTTCTCATTTAGTTCTATGTTTTTGGAAATGATGTTCACTGCATGGCATCATGCTACCACAGCAATGTCTTCACAAGTCCGCCCATGATTACTGCATACATATTTACATAGACACACAAAAAGCACAAGCACAGTACACATTCCTGCTCTTGTAGGTTAACATTAGCATGCAAAACAAGATCATAAAATATGAAAATTAGCAGCCTTAATTCATGCGTGGGGTTTGTTCTTTTTTAGTCTTGGTATCATGAAACTCTCACACTTATGCTGCTCATCTCATCAAACACACACTCATGCGCTCTTTCTGACTCCTCAGACCTGTAGTGAGAATCCACAATCCTTAGGAACCAGCCCACTTCCAAAGCCCATATAGGTGCTGTTGACAAATGAGCAGGCGTTGCCCTGACTGTCAATCACACAGAAATAGACGGTGTCGCTTCCTGTCGTCAGGCCGGGCTCCACTTGTTCCATGGCCCTACACACACACACACACACACACACACACAAATATAAAAAACGTGTATACATCATTATTTTTGTTGCTGTTTTTTTTGGAAAATCTGGCCGAACTAGACTAAGGAGAACAAGTGTTGGTCAAAGAACATGCCAAAAGAAAACCGCACAGTAAAGATAAAATACAAACAGCATTTTCCATGACAAAGCACTTTTCTTGGCACCTTTCATTCTGTTTATACATGAAAAAACCGAGGACCGAGGATATTTTAACGGAAGAGTTTGACATTTTGTGGAAATATGTATTTTGACTAGAGTTACATACGAAGAGGGACACCACTACACCACACCACCGTCTGTATGGTAAATATAAAGCTACAGCCAGTTAGCTTACCTTAACATAACAAATAGAAGCGGGGGGAAACTACAAAACCACTATTAGTCATGTTCAGTTATTTCATGACACTTTCCATAGAGCAGGTCTAAACTGTACTCTTTATAATATGATTTATGGAGTCTCAACAATTCCCACCATGAGCATGCACTTAGCAACATGAGCGGCAGTGGCACAGAAAAAACTTTTTTTGACTCTTTTGTTTTTATATGTACTGACAGATAAATAATTGGCAGTTATTTTCTAATATACATGTATTACAGTAAATACAATAATTGTTACCAAATATCAGAAAAATAAAGGTCATAAGTAAGAGCACAGGGCCTGTACTGAACAACTCTAATGACATGCTTTCTCACAACCTGTCCTCTCAGCACTGTCAGACTGAATGTTCCAGCGAGAGCAAAAAACACTTCAGTAAATGTCACTAATAAACCATAAACCAGCCATGGTTTAAAATTATCCTAGGCGTTGGCTGAGAAATTTTGCATGTAAACACAGGTTTTACGGTAACCAAGTTATGGCACTGCAGGTAAACATGACCTGTAATATCCTGTTTTCATTGTATTTCTCCTGGTTACCTGGTTTATTATGTGCATGTAAACATAATGCCTTTAACACAACAACAATTTTCTTTCATATTTGTGCTAATCAGAGACATTTAGCTCCAATTCACATTTCATTTAGGTCTGGTTAAATCATTAAGGTTGTGTTTATTCAATAATGCATGGCTGGTACATCATCACACCTCAGTGAATCATGGTTATTCTTAGTAATATAAACAATACAAACAACACAACGGTATATGATTCTATTTTAAAACAGCAACAACAGCAGGACTCCGTACCACAGAATATGTGGGTGGGTGTGTGCAGGAAAGATCATTATGTTGTTTTATACTTTAATAGCCTGTTTGTCTATTTGTCTTACAACTGATAAAGACCTAAAACTAACACACCTACACACACACACAGTAGAGGTGGGACCATGGCATGAAGGGATGAACGTTAAGGTCTGGGGAAGTAAAAGTCTACAGTCCTATCTAAAGTCAACAGGGTGTGACTGGTACACACTGGTGCCGACAGATACACACACACACCTGTCCATGCTGATGCGCTGCACTTGCTGCTTGCTGTAGCTCTTGTCCAGTAAGGTGTCCAAAGGAATGGTCACATGGTCTGGATCGCCCAGGTAACGCTGGGCGTCTGTTATTGCCAAGCGCACAGCCTCCACCAGTACATGGATGTAATCAGAGCTGTTGTGGCCTATGGCTATGGCACACACACACACACACACACACACACACACACACACACACACACACACACACACACACACACAAAACCACAGAATGACACTTGGCATTGGCAGAGAGGCGAAAAATAAAATTCTATGATCCACAAATGTTTAATTTTTCATGTCACTTTTGGTTTTGTCCACTTGAAGAACCATTATTATTATTATTATTATTATTATTATTATTATTATTCAATTATATTATATTATTTTACTTTTAGATATTACATTTTAATGCTAAACTCTAAATGCTCTGTTGGTTATCACTGCACTTGCCAGAGATCAGTTTTCAATAAGAGTGTTCAAATACGATACGTGGTTGCTGTAGACACTAGTTTGATTTGTGCTCTGACCAGTCTGTGAGTTGGCTTTCCAAGATGAGTCAGATGAGTGTGAGCCGTCTACTGATTCATGTCGAGTGAGTCAGCAGTCACTGGCACTGGGTTGTCATTGTTTCTAAATGAGGGTGAAAACCACTTCAAATGGAGCCATTGCACCAAACTCAAATATATTTGATATTAGTGACAATAAAGAGAGTTTTTATGGCAGAAAATAACGTTCGACACATCGATGTAGGAAAAGAAAAGGTGTAAATCAGCGGTCCCCAATCACCAGGCCAGTACTGGTCCGTGGGTCATTTGCTGCCAGGCCGTTCAGTTAAGTGTCAGGGTCCTGGTATTGTGCATGCTAGCTCTCTGCCATGCTGTCGTGGCTCACAGGGACACTTAGAGAGCCATTATTTATGGTTTTGGTAACACCTGTGCTTTCCTACCGTGACAACGCAAGATGTCTGCTGTTAAAAAAAAGCCACTGTCACTGTTGTAATGAGATGAATGGACATCACAATGACAAATTTAGCTCAGTAGCTTCAGATTTCTGTCACCGCACAAACACAAGGAGGTGACGGAAATTTTGCTTGTGGTGCTCAAGGCATTTTTTGAGTTTTTTTGTATGTTTATGCTTTATATTTTCAATAATGGATTTTTGCCAGTGATCGTGAATACCTTTGAGGGGGAAATTGTCCAGGATGTTGAGTAGCAGCAGGGCAGCCAATCCCTGACTGTTAGGAGGAGGCTCCACAGACGCACACCCTGAACACACAATGGAGTCATTCCTCCGCTGACCAGGTTATCAAAATACAGATACGATCAAGTGTGTATGGTCACTGAACTCACTTTGTATTCTGTGCTTATGGGGGTGATGACTTCACTGTCGTGGCTGCTGAGGTCATCCAGGGTCATGACTCCTCCATTTCGGTTGATGACATCGATGATGGCTTGTGCCACTCTGCCCTGGTAGAAAGCTGGTTTGCCACGCTCTCCGAGCTCCTGTTAAAATATCAATCAATCAATTAGTCAAACAGATGTTTTGCATGATGTAACCCCACACAAGTCTAATTCTAAAGATTTGTGGGTGACATATCCACTATTGTGTATACCAATCCAGTACCAGCCCAATCAAAGCTATCAAATGGACCACATGGGGTGTGTGACTGAGTGATTATACACAATAAGGAAGTAACAACTGTCACTGCTTAGGAATGGCACAGTATGATTCCATGGAAACCATTCATCTATGAGGCTGAGGTCACTGCTATTGTTTCTACTGTCTCAAAAACGTGTGTTCTTGCAGGAGTTATCATGGGCGATTGGCTGTGTTCCTGCATTATTGCATTACTAAAGACTGAGTAATGAAGAGTGTTTGATGTAATAATAAAGAGAAAAGAGCATCAGTCAATGAGCTCTTTAATGGTGACACGAGCAGACAACACACACACACAGTGGGGTCAGCCGTGGTTCTAGACTAGTGTCACAGACAGGAAACTACAGAATGAGTGTGGTTTTATGAATATCACATTGTCCACACAATCACGGTCACACGTTCACATAATGGACAGGAAAGTAGAAGGGTCAGAAAAAAATGTGCCACCTCACTTAAAATGGTTAAAGTGGCATCGATCATGTTTTTGAATTTACATGTGTGCATTATACATATGTCAGAGTTATTATACTTTAACAAGTTTATTTTACATTATATTCCACTTTAGCTGACTCAAGCAATTATTTAGAGCAGAGCTGCAAACTCTCAGGAACTGAGCGTGAGACTTCTCAAGTTAATTTACAATAACAAGGCAGAAGCACTCTTCATGAACTGTTCATGAACCACAGATGATCATCTATTTGAACCAAGTGTGAAGTGAAGCCAAAGCTTAAGTGTCAAAAACTGCAGTTCCTCAAACGGCCACTTGAGGCTGGCTACAAAACATTTCAATCTCTATAAGTCCCCATGTTAAAATGTCCAACTTCACAGCAGAAATAAACATGTTTACAGCCTGGTACAAAAAACTGTTTTGGTTTCTATAGCTGTTAATGACAACTGTAAAGAGGGTGAATTTTTATACAACTCACCTGTTCAACTTATATAAGGCTTAAAATTATGCAGAATTAACAGTGTGGCCATTTTGATTGACAGGTGGGTGCCATTGCAAGTAGCTTGTTTGAGCACCCAAGTGTCATTCAGTCTGTCTCAGCTCCACCAACAGTCCATGCCTGCCTTTTAAGATTAGCCATAGGCAGGACTGCCAAGATGATGGTGGCCAGAGCCACCACACTGAGCTGGTGATGTCACGGATGTGACGTCCATGTTTTATACTGTCTATGAGCATGAGTAGAGCCAGGCTGGGAGGTTTAACATTGTTGAAGTTGCAGAAACAAAGCCACTGATTGAGCCAAGATCAAAACAGATGTGTAAAATTTGAAATATATCGACACCTATTTTAACTTCAATGCATTTTCAAGTGTAAATCACCAAACACATTATTATTGGATCAGGTTGTGAGATTACAATTATGTTACTATGTCTTTCTGTATATTTTTTAATCTTCAATTATATTTTTAATCTCCAGTTTCTGGCCCATGTGTTGTGTTCCCCATCAGGATAATCCTGAACAAGTACACAGAAGTACAATACTTGAGTAAATGTCCGTAGTTACGTTTCAACCACTGCATGAGAGTGAGTGAACTGTTTTATGCACTGTTCCTGTTTCTGTGTGTACCTGTGCTGCAAATTTCTGTTTTTCATGTAAAAATAGAGTCCATTCATTTATCATTCACCTGAGACCATCTCACCTTTGTATTTCCATCATCTCCTTACCATGTCCTCCTTCTACCTCGCTTCCATCTCTCTTTATTTGCCTAATTTACTGTTCATTTACTTTGCCTCCCCTCATCCCTCCTCTATCTGCCTTGTTTTCCTTCCATACTGAGTCTAACACACTAATGGGTTCAGGGTCAATGACTGGGTTTTTATCCAAGGTCTGACGATGCTCACTAGAAGGATAAAGTTTAGCAAAAGCAAACAAGCTCTATGAGTACATGGAACCAGTGCGGTGTTTTCTCTGGGGCTCTACATTGTTCTGTTTCTTCTTGTCTAAATAACATAAGTTAAAAAAATATTCACGTGACCTATGAACATGTTCTTTCTGTTTGTTCTTTTCAAGGATTTACCTTCAGGGTCTGAGCCAGGGCAGGGTTTCTGAATACTTGTCCACATTTGGGTGCATGACCATCAATTAGCAGGTCCCCACCTAGTTCCTTCCCAGCATCTCTCAGAGCAGCCACCCATTTCGCCCAGTGGTGAGCCGCTACTCGGCAACAGGAAACCCCACCTCTGCAAGCTCGCCCCCTTAGCACCTCCTGCAAGGACAGCTAGGGAAACAGCGAGAGGAAACACACGCTCATTACCTCACAGGAAACCTCAATGAGCAGGAAGTGTGAGTCATTGTTTTGAGATGAAATATGTGGATACTAAGACTGGTTTATAATTTCCTCTGAGGGATTCCCAGAAAAAATGTTATCAATCTATGCAAATGAAAGGACTCTATGCTCAAGACTGATTGCAACTGTGAGTCAGGAATGAAACTTTCTGATTTGGAGTAACTGGTACTAGAGCTGAAAGTGCTAATGTTTAAGACAACTGAACAACTGTTAGCAAAATCCAATTGCTGCTGAACTGATATTATAACAGTCACATTTATTTTTACATTTTAAACATTCATGGGAATTAGAAAACTACAAATGTCCAACAATAAAGTCTCTGAGACACTTAAGCATGACTACAAAATTTCTCATTCACTAACAGTTTTCATTTTTTGCTTTCACAAATTAACATTTTTCTTACCTTTTCATTAATAAATGCCACCTAGTTTAAATCATGATAAAAACACCATAATAATAAAAAAGACCTGGCAATACTATTTATATTTGTAAATGTACACAGCTAAGGAAAGTTATGTAATTGTGTATAAGAAAAGCCTTTCAGGAAAATAATTCTGAAAGAATTTTGGGGGGATATTTAGTTACACACAGTATAAGATTGTGTAGACATGTAGTGCAGAGACACAATGTAACACCTTAATATTCAGTCTAAAACAGGAGCTCAAACTATAGCTGCTGTTACCACATGAAGCCTGTGAATTTTTTCAAGTTTATATATAAATTCTGGCTGAAAATTAAGTTTTTTTCCAATTTTGATTTTTTAAAAATTTTATCAAGACGTCAAAATTAGACCATTAAAATTTCTTTGGCTTAGTAAGCTGCAATCGTTTAGCACAGTGCAGAGACACCAACATGTTTTCTGAACCTAAAGGAAAGGCTGTCCTGTGGGATGAACAGCAGGAGATGTATTTTTGTAAGACAAGTTTTGAATTAATATAGCTTAAAAGTGTCGTTGACAAAAAAATACACTATGTAATTTAGGTTTGAGGACCCTGTTTTCATCAGCCTGTAAAAACCCTACCGTATATGGCTGTTACTGCCGCTTTGACAAAAAAAAGTGCATATACACAGAGCGCAATGAAAGGTTGTCCACTCCTTGTTTATATCTCCTTGATACACCTGCTACACCACTGTTTAGAACACACACAAGAGTCAAGAGTTCTACTTCCTGGTATGTTTGTGTGTGTGTGTTGGTGGTTCCCTTTGCAGTGTTTATAATTATGTAAAGTAAATGATTATATTAGATGGGCTTGATTGGCTATGAGTGTTGCAATAAACACATACCAGTATACATAATTCCAGACAGACGGATACACAAACACACACACAGTCAGACCTTGTGACTACCAAACAGTTGTATAGCATCACACCAGCACGCAGGGGCCCCTGGTACTGTGATATGCAAGGCATCAAAAGGTGAAGGAGGGGCTTCTGCAGTGTAACCACGTCCTTTGAGGAAGTCCAGAGTCTGAGCTCTGGGCGAACGACCACTGAGGACACAGAGAGAGAGAGGCTCAGCTATGCAATCTGTATTATGAAGACAACAACCGCAGTGTGAGGGAAGAGTGTCCACCTGCCGTTGATTCCTCTGATCTCTCCAGTGTTTCCGTTATAGAACAAGCAGAAGGCGTCTCCACCAGGACCGGTGCTGCACGGCTCTGTTACCGCGAGCGCTGCTGCTATGGCGACTGCAGCATCTGCCGCATTACCACCACGCTTCAGGACGTCTGGACAGAAATACGTATCCATGTATGGTCAACAAACAAAACATATCTTATCACTTCTCACCTAGTAGTGCGTGTCTCTGCAAACACTACAGTACAGTACAGGCCTAAATATGAACATGAATATGAAATTGACTGCTTGTGCAGTGGAGCCATTTTAAAAACCACTCTGTACTTTAATTACATTACCTGAGCAAATACACATTGATTTTCATGCCAATTTGACATGCAAAGAGAACCAATGGCTGCTGGGAATGCAGGAAAATATATGAGTTGAGCATGTATACATAGAAAGATGGTTGCCACATATAAGATATAGTATAAATAGAGTTGAAATGATAATCTACTGTCAGAAAATTATTCTGCAACTATTTTAACGACAGATCTACTCCACAAGTGTGTGGTTCACGGTTCTTAAACATGTAAAATGTGCTGGTATATGATGGTAAACTGAATATCTTTGTGTTTTAGACTGTTGTTTGGACAGAAAGGTGACTTAAGTATGTAACACTGGGCTCACGGAGATGAGCTGGGATTTAAAAGCAGAGAAAGAAAGCTGTTATGTGTAGAAACAAAACACAGATCTTAAGTGACTGTTTACTGCCTAACTTTTTAGATCTCCATGGCAACAGTTTTCCACTCACCCAGTCCTACATTTGAAGCTAGCGGCTGGCTCGACGCCACACAGCCGTGTAAACACACCACAGGTGACCGACGAGAAGAGAAAGTCAAGTCAGTATCCATCCCGCCTTAACTACCAGCAGCTGTTGACAACAACCATTGACAACAACAGGACAAACCAGCGGGTCACACAGCCCGCTGTTTTGGACTTTCAACTCTGCTCGGTTACTCGGTGTCGATTGATTGTGGCTCAGGAAGCGGATGACAGATGACATCGATGGAGGATTTACGTTGATTGAATATAATTATGGGCCAGCAGCAGAAATTCAATGAAAATGGTATTATTATTATTATTATTATTATTATTATTATTATTATTATTATTATTATTATTATTATTATACTGTAAGACACTAACAACTACTACCAAAGGTGTGGAATGGAAACCAAAATGTCCCTGTAACAGTGATACATTAATAAGGAATTAAGAAGCTTAAATAGAATAAAATAGACAATGCTTATGGTTTTCTAATAAAATAGGAATAACGATCAGCATTGTTTCATTTGGATGATCTTCACTGAAAGCTGGCTGGAAATAATCTAGTAAGTCTAGGATAGATAGCAGAAGTTTTTGGGAAACTCACATTTCAATTTAGATTCCAAGTTCAAATTCACTTCAAGTTGGGTCATTCCATCCATAAAAATATAGGTGAAATTAGATTTAATTTCTTTAGGACAAAGGCACAAAAGCAGACAAAACAGAGCTGCTGTTAGCTTCTTCTTCTTTTAAAAAAATACATATACATATATACATATAAATAATACTTTTTAAGACCACAGGCCAGGATTCGATCCAGATTAAGTTTTGCAACTTTAAATGTTCACATATTAATGACTCATTTGGGTGTGCGTGTTTCTCTTTTATTACAGAGCAAATAAATAAAAAAATTCCACAATTAATGATTTTATGATGGTCTCATTGATTAGTCCAGTTAGTCACGCACATCAGTTTGTCACATTACTTTTTGTGTTTTATTGTGATGTGTAAAAATCATTGCTAAAAATCATCATGTTTCACTCTCAGACATCTTTCAGTCTATAAAATGAAGATGAATTATTTATTTATAACAGTTTATACAGAGCTGAAGTCTGGATTAGATATTTTTAACTAGTGAAGAAGTATTTCTTGTTACTCACTAATCCAGTGGTAGATGTACATCAGCCATGAGGGCTTGGCTGTATCGACCAACTATCTGTCACTTACCCTTCTGTCTCCATGTACACAAAACACATGGTAGAACATTAACATGTGTCTGTGTGCTCACACAGGTATGTAATCCTACATTAATGACTTTCAGTGTGTGTGTGTGTGATCCTGCCATACTGAAGCTGGCTGTTGTAAAACTGAAGCAGTGAGAGCACACAGATAGACAGGTGGGTGGGGTAGGGGTATAAAGGCATCAAGCATCAAACATCCTCACAAACAGGACAGGTGAAGCAGACAGAGTCGTCGGAGGATTCAGTAAAGTGGACAGAGCTATTTCGAGAAACAATCAAGTTTAAAGGGTGTAAGGAGAAATTGTTAGGAAGCTGCAGTTGGAGATAAATATAAAGCCAACAGGTGGGGTGGCAGTTTAAATTCTAATCTCTGATCATTGTGGAGTGGACATAGACCGGACAAGATTTGAGTCTAAATTTCAATTTTGGAAACAAGACATCGTTGCTTTGTCAATTTTGATCGAAACTCACAAAATACATCCAACAACCAAGGAGTTTGTACTAGTACAGCCGACTGAAACATCAGTGTCAGAATGTGTTCAGGCAGCTTTGCCAAGTGTCTGGGGATCACTCTGATACCTCTGTCGATTGTGTGCGTGCTGTGTAACATCCTGCTCTTCTTCCCGGTGGAAAACTCATGAGTGACAAAGACCATATCACAAATGAAGTCTGGTACTTTGGAGGCATTCTGGGATCTGGAATCCTGGTGAGTACTTTAAAATTACAACACTGACAGTAATATCTGATAAAATTCACAATACCACTATCGGATGACATTTATTACAGAGGAGAAGATGTGCACTGCATGACCAGCTGCTTTTATAACTTTTCTATATTCTTCTGTTTTTGTGTGTGGTTTTTCTCATTTTAAACTGCTATAACACATACAAGGGGCATTTTGTCATCATGATGGCACCCTTGTGTCTGTGTAGACTCCTGAACACAGTAAATTATGAATACAAATTTAATTTATTAGGTCTGTAACACCTGATTATTTTAAATATAGATTAATCTGCCAATTATTTCTTTAATTGATTAACATTTTAGTCTAAAGGTGCCATTTTAAGATTGCTTTTTTTGTGTGATGAACATTCCAGAACCTAAAGATATATTTAGTTAACTATCACTAAAAAGAAAGCAAGTCTCACAATAAAGAAGCTGTAATTGAAGACTGAATGTGTTTAGCATTTCTTAAAAAAAAAGAAACAAAGAAAGAAAAGAAATTAATTACCTGATTAATTAATCAGTTCTAAAATTGTATTTATTTTAGATATAATTGCTGTTGTCACCCAAAAGAGTTAATGGTCTCCTTAGATATTTATTTATTTATTTATTTATTTATTTTTACAGTACAGCTAGTTTACAAGAAATGAGAACATTATCATAGAAATGCTCCTTGAATCTATGAATCAGCCACTATGTGTAGAATTATAGATGTGATTTTAGCTTCTTTTATTCTGATGGCATACTAAATCAATTAAAAAAGGTCAATCCTGGTGAAAATTGGTGTAGCTTTAACAAATGGCACATTAAGGTACTAGTTATATAATAGACTGTTAAACTTAATGATTAATGATTATGGTGGGGCAATAGGAAGTTTAATTTTCTTCTGCAAACAGCAGAGGAACAAACAATTCATCAACTGTTCATATCTGTGTGTGTGTGTGTGAACTTGGACGACAGATGATCTTCCCAGCTCTGGTCTTCCTGGGTCTGAAGAACAATGACTGCTGCGGTTGCTGTGGTAATGAAAGCTGGGCGGAGATTTATGTGAGGAGATGTTTCACTGTTCAACTTATATGTATAAGTATAACTTGTATCTTACCATAACACAATAATAAATAATAATTATTCACAGCTGTGGCTTGCAAAAGTCATGAGAGTGCCATTAGAAGGTTAGGCCGGCTCCCATATTTATTCTGCAGAAACAAAACCTTAATGTTAAACACTGAAGTATTTCAGTAATCCAGGTAGAAACACCGAGGATTAGGAACATTTAAGTTTACTTAAATTAAACATCTAAATGGAATTCAGCCATCATTGATTTTATAATGTACACTAGAAAACAAGACATGGACAGGAAGAACTTGAATTTTTTTTTTCCCCTAAATGGCATGAAAGGGCTTCCATGTTTAGACATTTGCCACCTAAAACATAATGTGAATTTTCTATTTTAAGTATCAGTTAGTATCACATTTCAAGTATCATAAGTTCTTGTAATTAATTGGTGTTCAATTTCAATTGATAACACTATTAAAAATGGTATCTACGTCAAGAATGGATTAATAAATACTATTTGAAAAATAGCTTTTTTAAAAATGATTACTGTTTAGTTTCTGTTTACATTCTGAACATGTAAAATAAACAGAATGGCACTATGTACACACCCTCCAGGATTTATACAGCAATAAATGGCAAACACACACAGACACCAATCCACCCCGCCACCCCCCACTCACTCACTCACTCACTCACTCACTCACTCACTCACTCACTCACGCAAATTGATGAGATTTCAATAACTGTAACAAGAAATTCCTCTGATGGGAGTTTCACATGACTTTATCACACAGAGTGTGTATTGTTCTGGTTCGGACACACATACTGATCAATACTTCAGGAATGTGGAGGTGTGTGAGTGTGTGTGGAGTCCAGCAAAGAATCAGGAAACAAAAGTCTGTCAGTGTTGGCCGTGTTCTGTTGGTGGCCCTCAGCCTGATCTCTGCACACTGAAAGAATAACTTCATTGTTGTCACAGAGGTTCAAAGCGAGGTTGTTAAAGGTATTGATTCCCAATATGAGTAACTGTTCTTGCTCTCTTTCTGTAGATGCTGAGTTCCATACTGTTTGCAGCTGTGGGTGTTGTGGGGCTGGGTACTGGTGATAATTTCTGCAGTGGCCATAAACCACGGACCTAAGTGTAAGAATGCTGTTGGAGGCAACATAACATGGGACAATCCCTTCTTAAAAAGGTGAGACACCACTGTTAAGTATTAAAACAAGTTTAAAGTTTTTATTTTATTATATATCTCTTTATTATCTTTTATTTTAAAATTACCAGCATGATCACAAATGCAGTGATGTATGGGGATGTAGTTTCTCTCAGAAGTTGGAGGTCTTTTAGCTTAGCTTAGCATAGGTTAGCTTAGGGTGGTATATATATTCATATTTATATTGTTATATTTTATTTTTATATTTAATGTTTTTTTAATTGTTTATATTTAGAGAATGTTTGTAATGCACTAACGACACCAGAACAAATTCCTTGTATGTGTAAAATCGTACGGCAATAAAGCTTTTTCTGAATCTGATTCTGATACAGCCGCCTTATGTCATGTCATGTCATGTCATGTCATGTCATGTCAGGAAGTCCTGTTCACAGACTGGTCTATTTCCAGAGCTACTTCAGTCTCTTGTTAAGTCTCCTTGCCATTTATGATGTCTTGCCATTTATGATGTCTTAAAACATTCAGACTTTGGGTCAAGATTTGTCAAACATAAGTTGTTGTTGTTGTTGTTAAGTTAAGTTGTTAAGTTAAGTTAAGTTAAGCAGCTCATACACAAGGTTGATTAGACATCACTCACAAGTAAGAAATATATAATTTAGAAGAAAGTCATGAAGTCATGCTGGTGTTAAAGAGTCTGACAGCTGTTGGAATGAAGGACCTGTAGTAGCGCCTTCTTTCATGGTGGAGTAGCAGTCTGCTGAAGGAGTTGTTTAAGGCCTCCACAGTCTGATGCAGGGGTGAGAGGAGTTGATCATGATGGATGTCAGCTTTGCTAACATCCTCCTTAAGTAGTTGATGTTAAGAATCAATTCAACAGACATAAACTTGTTGTTCTTGTTTTCCAGTGAGTACCTGTCCAACACAACTAGCTGGTCGGTATGTTTGGAGCCGACAAACGCGGTGTCCTGGCATCTCGGTCTATTCTCTGTGCTGCTGGTCATGGGTTTGATCCAGGTGGCACTGTGTGCTGTGCAGGTGGTGAACGGTCTGCTTGGATGTCTGTGTGGGGATTGCTGTGGCTGCTGTGGAGGGGTTA
>JAAROE010001009.1:0-160782 GCA_036365135.1 Miichthys miiuy
CCAACAGTGGAGCCAAGAGAGGAGTGGAGCTATGGCAACTGCCTGGGTGGTCTGAAGCTGATTAATACTGTATATCTCTCAATACTCAATATGCATTCATCCATCCAATATCTATACTTGCATTAGTTTGTGTTGTCACTGTTTACATGTAGAACACATGTACAGTATGTAGACTAACATAACAATCCTAATGTGGGCTAAGCAAATATACAAAACCCTGTTCTGAATATCAGCAACACGCGTGAGCTCCATGCAGACAATAACCCTTTCTCTAGATTAACATGTGAATGTTGTATCAAAAGCACCACACTGAGGTTCATTGTAGGATTATCACACACAGAAGGGAAAACACAGGGGGAAAAAGGGCAGCATGACTGGAATTCCTTAACATTGTTGCTTATTGTTGACCAAGTATTTCACTAAGCAGCTTTTTAATTATTGTCCAGTATGCGTCTTAATCCAATAAAGAGGCACAGACCCTCTAACCTCTTTTACTGAAGCACAAACTTTGTCTGAGGAATTTTTCACAGCGACCTAATATCCAAAGGACCAAAGGGCACTGAGAGCTGCTGCAGTCAACACCTTGCATCGTCTTCAATTAGCGAGAAACATGCAGCACAGCACGCTCAACTGGAACTTTCAGTGGGTGTTAAAACATTTATGCATTTACATCAACATACATAGAAGACAGCTAAAGTGGTTTTAGTCTGACTAGCAAAAAAAAAAAAAAAGCATTTTAAATTACCTGAAGAAATCACAGTACAGCAGAAGTGCCTGCAGCTATGGATTTCAGATATTCTCCACATACATGAAATACACATTTTACACTGAGCGCTAATGTACCTCTGACATCAATTAGATGCCATCTTTCTGACATACATGTGATCCCAGTCATTGGAGAGATACTCTGATACTGTTTCTCCTCTAAGCCAGTTAGGCGACTTTGTAAATGACAGACATGGGCCCTCAGGCTGAAACACTTCAAACATGTTCTTATAACCGTTCTCTGCTATACAGTGCTTTAGATTGTTGCATAATCTCCACCTTGGCTTGTGTAACTGTGCTTATGTATTTATTTTTTCATTGTTTTCCCACAAAGTACAGTACCTTCAGATTGGGATGGCAGGAGTTCTTCATTGTGGAGGAGGTAGGGTTGTTGTTTGGAGTCCAGCTGCCTGTGGCTGTGTTGTCCAGCTTCTTCATGGCAGCCTTTACTGTACTTTGCCTGAGCTGTGGTTTCTCTTTAAATGGTTTATTATGACCGTCCTCACTCACACCTGTTGGAAGAAATTCAAGTTTAGCAGTGTGTCAAAGTCATTTGCTCAATAACAATTATTGTACTCATATAGACAGTCATCATTTTCCATAATGGCTTATCCTTTGGGCGACAGGCGGGATACTGCCTAAAAAGGTTGCCAGTTCATCACAAATCTGACACACATTCACATTCACATGCATACCTATAGAGTCAATAGAATCTCATTATAAGCCTACGTGTTAGGAATAGTATGTTCCCTAGACTGAAATAAGGTCAACCAACGTAGAAGCTGTATGAGCTTAAAACAATGGAACAACTGATAGATCTATTTATCCTAGCTCCATCAAGTTGCCTTCCATCAACTCCTGCTATATCACACTGTATATGCACACTGTATCTTGTGGTAAGTTAAAAACATTATACATTTACTGGCCAACAACAGTGCAGAGTCTGCACACAGCATCCGATAAGTCTTGTGAGTTTGCACAATGTCAAACCTCTGAACAAAACCCAGTTGATCGGTCGCTGTACTAGCAACTGGCGTGATACCTTTGTTGTAAATAAAGACATCTTTTTGCAGCAGTTGGAAATTTTCTCCATGTTTTGCAAGAAACTAAAGTTTGCTCTTAGTCTTCCTTTTCACCAATATAAAAATGACAAAGGCAACACGCCTCCCAAAATGTCTTTAAACATGACATTGACCTGTGCTAATGATTAGTGTTCGAACCACAGTAGTGAAAAACAAAAGAAAAGAAAAAAGACTCTGGACAGTCTTCCAAAGACTCACTTTGTGGGGCAGCATTTTCTAAATCTGAGTTTTTCTGAAAGGCCTAAAACGATGCAGAAATGTAACATGTGAAACACTGGTGCTCTGATACTATACTATACTGACCTATATAAATCCACTGACAATTTCAGTATGTATAAATCTCTGTGTTTATTGTGTCTTAGCTTTGGTTATTAGCTTTGTTTACAGTAAGCGTGACATTTAAAAATTCCTTTAATCACTTGAAATAGTCATTTTCCCACAAGAAGAAAAGACCCTGTAACCCTGGTGATACATGGTTAAAGAAATTGTTAAATAAATGAATGAGTCACATCACAAATCTCACCTTATTCAAACCTAGTAAACACAACTGACAGCTGTAGCTTTTAAAATAGGATGTAAATATCATTTAATGCAAGGCCAAGCAGAAGAGCAAAACATAACATTTTCTTAATCATCTGTGACATGATTGCAACTGACAATTTCACGTATGCATAGAAATAATGACTATTGACCGTATTCACACCAAATTTAACATATAGGTCAGTTATGTATGCCTCCATCAACAGCACACAAATACACTCAAGAACATATTGAGAAATACAAACAAGCCTCAAACACACTTAAGAAGCTATACAGGTTTAACAAGCACAATATGTAGCTCAGTAAATATGCTTATAACTGAGTCTTAGTGATAGGAAACGACAGTGAAAGAAGAAAACAGGAAAATGTTTTCAGAATAACCAAGCAGACTGCAGTGAAAATATGATGGCAGTAAAAACTAGATGTATAATAGAGAGCTTATAGAAAAACAAAACACAATCGTGTCTGAACTATTCTGGAAAATACTTTTAGAAATGCTGGTTAAATGCACATGCAGTATCTTTAACATGCAGGAAAAAGTCATGATGATCCTTCAACAACCTGAAGGAGCTACAAGAATATTTCCCTTTACTACAGGTCTAAAACCAGGCACATATCATTCTGAACATTATAAAAATGTTCTAATTATCTATTAGTTATATAAAATAATCTCTTCAGTGATGATACTAAGAGCTCTTTAGACATGGTGAAAAGAAAAACAAAGTAAAGTAAGAATTTACTATGATTACAGTGGCATGATTAGGCTGTAGATTATTGGGTTTCATGAGAAATCTGGAGTCAACCAGCTTACTTCAGACGTTGCAATTTGAATTTTTATTTAGGATTTGACAAACTTCTTTGCATGTGCAATCTGATTTATAATGCGACAGCACACAGATTCCAGGAAAAATGTAAACCCACTGCAAAACATCTTAAATACAACTGTACCAATCTACTGTGGAGAGTAAAAACAAAAGATATTTGCATTAACTCTGTTTAGTCTGGTGTTTGTGAATGATGACATGATGAGAGAGATATAAGAGGGAGCACAGCGGTGACACAGAAAAGGCAGACTGTTAATTCAGTGACATGACAACTCCCTATGGATCCCTCCTCCATGCACCAAACCACACACAGCTTTGAACTCTGCAAAAACAAGAGAAAGAAATGGAGATGTAGCTTTCACGCTCATCTAACCTTAATAAAGACATTCAGTGGAACTGGCACAGTGAGAATGTAAACAGTAAGAGTGTTACTCTTACATGCATAAAAGAAGCTCTTAGTCTTTAGAAAACTCATCTCTCATATGCCCATCTCTAATTGGCCTACCAATTAGAGATGGGCATATGAAGAGGAGCCATTCATCCCATTGTATCATCGTGTAACAATAAGATGCAAGAGCTGTACTTTCATTTAAATGTGTCCCACGACAGCTTCACATATTACATCAGATTTGAAGCATGAAGCTTGTGTCTGACTGAAGGGTTTGCTTTAGAGAGGCTGTTAATAGGCTTCATTCCCTATAGGCCAATATAGCTAACTACCTTAACTACCCTGTCTTCTTTCTCTCCAGGATCACTGTTCTCCTGTATGACTGGGCAAGTCTGCCCCTGTTTCCTGCAGGTGAAGTATAAGTCAGGGTTTTTTTTTCATGTTGGAGTGGAATAAAATGTATACAGATAAGCTACAGTTTAACCTCCCTGTTTCTTCACATGATGCACTCTTGGACATGGCCTTCAAATGTTTTGGTGATAAACTGACACAGCGCCTCTGCATTAAATATAGCCTGATGTATTAAAAGTGATTTATTGTCCAATTTAAAGGCAGTGGCTGGCTTCCTGATCAGGATTCTTGACATTAATCTTCAAGTGTTTGGCTGCTGCAGAGAATGACATATGCATAACAACAAATCAACCTTTTTTTTTTTTTTTGAAACAAACCGATTAAGACTTGAGATTCATGTCAAACTAACTCCTAAATACACACACACACACACGCACACACATATACACCAAGACGCAGTGAGTAAACTTTTATTATCTGCCTATAATAAACATAGCAGCAATCACGTGATCTCTGCTGAATTACTGGTCATATTACTTGCACTCGGGTTAATTAATCAATGCATGTCGAGTAACCAGATGATCTTTCTCAGAATTCTGCAAATCCCCTGCTGTTTCCACGGACAGCTGTGTGCACTGCACCGGTTTAAATGTTTGTCGATGCGGAGTTGACACAGATATTTTCTTCTATCGCTGCAATATGAAATCACATCGCTCTGTTTCATTAAATTCAAGCCTTAGACAACTGTCATGTCAATAAAACAGTATAAAAATATAATTTTTCAATGACTGGGAGGCTTAATCAAAAAAAAAAAAAAAGAACATCATGATACTTACCCAACTCGAAGCTTCAGCTTCCCTTCACGGCGTCTTTAACTTCTTATTTCGAAATAAACACTGAGGCAAGAAGAATCCCGTTATTCACAAATAAAACGAACCTCTCCCGCTTCAAGTCACCCACTCATACTGATCACCTCCTCATACAGCGGAGAACAGAGTGTTTCAATGAGAGCGACGGGGTGGATACAGAGCACCGTGTTCACACTGAAGCACACGTGATGCGCCAAAAAGCTGCTAAAACTACTTACCCACACCACGTCCTACCTTTTCACTGAGCTCTAACGAGCTGTGAGACGTGTCTGCAGTGTGTCAGTGAACACACAACACCAGTGGGTAATTAATATACTGGACCTGCAGCATGTTGCAGCATGACATTCATTTTGTGTGCTGTAGAACTGCTTTCCCATCATTTTGTTCAAACATGCAAATCATATCTCCTCCTGCTGTATGTAGTGTTCACAGCTTTCAAAGATGGCTCATATAATTACAAATATGCTAAATCATATCATGCAGATTGCATACACACACAAGGACACACGTAAACTAAGAAAATATAATCCTGATTGAGAAAATGTGGTTCACTTCATGTTTATCTTCACTTTTAACAGTTAAGTGGAGTTACACATGGGCCTTTAAACTATTCAGTCACTATGAAATTGAAAGGATAACTGTCTTGCATCGTGAGATATGTGAGCAAGTCAGTTATTCTAAATAATGCAGATGCTCTTTGAATGAATCAATATCACGTAACTGCGTCCAGCTTCATTAAAAAGAGACATGTCACCAAAAAAACAGGCTCACAAATCAGATTGAATCATGTTTCACAATAAAGTTAACTGAATTTGTCTTTACCCAGGAAAATAATGGAATGAAGGAATGTTGGTACATAAAAGTGTATTACAGTCTGAAGCTAATCATGAATCTAACTTTGGACTGTTGGTGCTGTTAACATGTTAAAATAAATAAATACATTTTAAATATGGAATTCAAAATTTTCCTCAACTCACTGACAAAGACATTTTAAAAAAGCCTAAAACAAAGAGGGTACCAATGCACCTTTAACGCTCAGCTGCCGGATGAAAATGCATCGTTAGATAAGGTCATATTTCCCCTGTTGAGCCTACTGACACACTAGGTGGTCAGACCTCATTTCTCAAGTTTCTCTGTTGCTATGGGGATAACTGCTCTATACACAGCAGACGCACTTGTTATGAACATGTCCACACCCATCTCTATGGCTTCAGGGGTAGGTTAATATGATCTATTAAGGTAAGCACTCAAAGTGAGATACAGAATTGACTATGGTGCTAAAATGTTCTATATTAATTTCTTCTTCTGATTTATTTTATTGCATTTCCTGTTCTTGCAGCTGCAGTCAGGTAGGAGTGGCACTTCAATGCTTTGTGCTTAGATTCTAGTATTGTATAATAAAATCTGAGCTGAAATGACACGGAGTGAAACTATATAGTGATAGGAGTGGGGAATAATGATAATAAAATGTTTAAGTCTCTTTAGTTTCAATCTAGAATGATATATTGTATAATTATATAGACTATATTGCGATAAATGTCACACAGCCATATCTGGCTTGTAAGATAAGAGAGAATTTTATTCATCCTCTGTTGTGCGGGTGCAGCACAAAGTAGGAATGAGTGCATAAATAAGGACACAAGTTTAAAAGGTTAAAGGTAAGTACTATATGTTGCTCCTATCTCAAGTTGCTTCTTGGTGAGTAATTGATCTGTTACTCTTTTTTAAGCATAAAAAAAGTTATATCTTACTTTTTTTTTTTTAACTAACTGCAGAGCTCCATTGTGAGAACAGATATACAGGCGTACAAATGCAGCTGTAGGTGTTCCATTGCTGTAGATGGACAACATCTGGTTATCTGAGAAGCAATGACAAGCAAAACCCTGCTGGTTATGTGACAGAACTCACCACTTATTTGGTGGTAAGTTCTGAGTTCTGAAAATATATAATATAAAATATTCTTTTGCTGAACATTAAAATTATTTTTGACTTATTTTCCAAGGTACTGCCATGTAATGAGATGGCGACTTGTCCAGGGTGTCCAGAGTACAGTAGCTTGATGAATTATTATACAATATAACACTACGGGCATTCAACTGCTAACTGCTAAGTACTTTTACTGTTGATACTTTAGTACATTTTGTATTGCATGACTTTTAGGTAGTTGGGTAGGCTGTTTTTACTTTGTAATTGTAACTTTTACTCTGGTAATAAAAGATCTAAATACTTCTTCAACCACTGATGAGCACACGTGATCATGGAAACGATTATGGCAAACACAATAACATAGGTGAAACAAACAACAAAGCTATGTTGATGTCATTTGGTTGGGCTGTTTGTTTCTCTTTTCTCAAATGTTTCATGAAATTAACCTTTGTCATCTTTAAAACAATAACTGAATATCAAAGCACAACATACAGCAGGGCTAAGCAGCCCGCTGAAGGTTCTTGGCAATGCAGTACATTTATGTCAAGGCTATCAGATGTTTTGCCTTAGCGTGTGTGCAGAAACAGATATTGCTCCAACCTTGTAGCAATGCATTAAACAGAGAGGACCGTGGATAAATCTGTAAGAAGATACTCAAGTGTAGTGAATGTATGGGAAGCTGAAATTAGCAAATAAACCTTTACTGGAATATTATACAGTATTCTCATGAACAGTGTTCCTATTTTTAGTTAGTTTTTTTTTAAACTGAGTGAAGGTATCAACACCTGTCCAACAATATATCAAGACCATAAACAGAAAAAGAATGTGTGCTCTCACACACACACTGTCTTGTTGTAAAATATGATCTGTTACGAGAATGCAGCATCTGTGAAGTGTTGACATTAAAGTAGTTTGGATGCCCTCAAAATGAAGACATTCACAGAAAGCTGACACCAGCAGTCCAAAAAAAGCTTTTTAAAACTGTTCATTCATGTTTAACCACTTCAGTAGTGTTTTATCAATGCCTCCTACTTGTGGAGTGATATGTTTTCTCCAGGAAATGTCATGATAAATCACAGCAAGGTTAGAAACTGGGCAAGATTTTGATGAAAAAGCTGATCTCCACAAAAAAAATCATCATAATCAGGGCAGACAATCAAACTATACTGTATAAATATATTTAATAAAATAATATGATGTAATTATACACTAAATAATCATGCTTATGTTCAGTATATGCGTCTATAATCCTTACGTTTTTGAAAAGTCTTTCTCCATATCCTGACCGCTGGTATCTCCTACAACTGGCCGGATGTGTGTATGCTTCCGTTAGCTTCACTCTAAAGAGGAATTATTCACAGTCGACTCTCATTTGATGCAATAATTCCTACAATTGTAAACATAACATATTATCATTTTTATAACTTTAATATAACATGGAGAGACATACTCCATCTGTGCTTGGGAGAGGGATTTGTGGAATATCTGTGGGCCTCTTTTAACCCAAACAACACAGCCAAATATTTGAGAATTGCACTTGAATAACACTTTAAAATGATGAGGAAATGGATGTCTAGGTTCAAGACAAAGCACAGACATAATCCTGATGAAGCACAGCACCTAAGAACATGTCAGTACATTTTGTCATCATGTTTAAATAATAATTTTAATATAAGAAGATACTAAATGTAGATTTAAAAAAAAAGAAGAAGCACAACACAGACACAGGGATACCACAGAAATTATATTCTTGTAATTCAATGTATTCACATTACAACATCCACATGGTTCAGTTTGTGACAACTTCTAATGATCTTCAAATATATTCACTGTATGATACATAATACCAATATAGGCACTTCCAGTAAGTCTGGCAATATTGAAGCTACAGTATAGTGTCTAAATTACAAAATGGTAAAAATAAATAATGTATATCTAAAAGAGTTTTTGTAGTTTTAAAATTTCTTTACTGTACAGCATATATGTATATTGTACAAAATGGAGCATCAACCTGCAAGAAAATTAATTATTTTACTTTCACAAATACTGTGTATTTGGACATATTCTTCCTTGTGTAAGTATTAGTACATGTGGTAAGTGCAAGGTACTAGTGAGAAGAAAGCAATTATTTAATAATGTGTCAACTATATAAAAATACTCATCTCATTATTATTATTATTATTATTTTTTTTTTACATAATTGTAAAGCTTGTTTGGTTCCCATGATTACAATTATGCTACACGTGTGAATAAGTATGACAAACAAAATCAATTAAGATGTGAAAAATACACGATCAAAACTGATATACTGTTGACTGATGGACTTGGGGGGCAAAATGCATACATAGTCCACTCTAAAGAAAATGAGAACACCAACAAACTAACACACAGTGGACAGAATTGCATCACCTTTAAAGATGAGAGATGTTGTGTGATGAATGCTTTGCTGCTGTTGCCAGTGAGGATCTCTGATCTGCAGCCTAAGTAGTCGGCAGATCAAATAGGAAGCGCAAGGAGAAATATGGTGTAGGACCTTCTGTGAATAACAATTTCGTCTGAGGAGAATTGAAGAATGACTTACTGCATGACTTTACCCTTCAGTATTTCACCACCTCTACATGCGAGTAAAAGTAGCACCCCCCCTGTACTAAACAGTAAAAGCTAGCCAAATACAGGACAGAGTCACATTAGAGAGGCCGATGGAAGAATTCAAATAGACACAAACACACTCTTTTGCTCTTTCTCTCTCGCTCAAAAACACACACACACACACACCACATACAGACAGACACCCACCCACACACACACTGTATACTGTATTTATACATTCACAAAGCAGTGGCTTTGGAGACTTTGAGTTAGAAGCTTGAAATACTGTAGAAGTTACATCATCCCAATGGATCATAGAAATAAAACGTTTTTTTTTCTAATTCTGGACCACTTTAATGACAGAAGTCTGGGTTGTATTGAATAACCTGCCTATATGACGCCATCAGGTTTTTCAAAAGCTGAAATAAGGTCTGTCATTGTGTCTGTAATGATGATTACAGTTCATTAAGGATGAATTTCAGGCAACACACAGAAAACAGCAGGCATGTTGTGTTCGAGATACAATGAATGAGGCCACACGTGGTCATTAGAGGTCCAGGAAGAAAAAATTGTTCTGATTCAGTGACTTCTAACAAGTTTGGTCACACATAGGGTTTGTGGGAAATAATCCTCTGTCTAATGCTGTTCTAATCAGTAGGTCAACAATTATCCTCAACTGAGCTGCAACAGTTCCTCCTCTCTCCCTTGTAGTCAGCAGTAAACAGACCATTATGGCTGTCGTGTGCTATTCACCCCAGCTAGGAACATTGTGTAGTAATAAAGTACATTAATGCAGGAACTACAAGGACACAAGAACATGATGTTCAAAACCTCTATCTTACAATGTAATCGCTTTATCATGTACTGCCTGCATGCTGACATGTGTGCTGTTCAGTTTAAAACAAAAAATAGATTATGGAATGGCGTAGGGTACAGCACGAGATGAGATACTGTACCGGTTTATAAGAGATACATGTAGGCATGTAGGTCATGAGAACTTGACAAGATTAGTAGTGGATAATTCATCACATATTACCTCACTGCACTCACATGCGACAGAAAGTTGAGCCGCCAACTCTGTGTAGAGCACTTGACTTATTCTTTAGAGACATTATTCTACTCAAGCTAGTGTGCAGTTGGATATATAAACAGTAATTGGTTTACCTCATGGCTTTTTCTCAGATGAAAGTAGCACACTGACCTTTAACATGGTAACATTACTGCATGTAACATGATAATAGTGTAAATTCCATTAATAAAGCATGTTTTGAATCATAGTAATCATGTTTCACAGTTATTGTGAAGCAATGACCTAAAGGTGTGTGTTAAATAAGTATATCATGTCTGATTATAATCACATTGTGCTACTAATGGAGGTATTTTCCACCATGAAAATGTCATGGTACACAAACCTTTTAAGCATGAGTGACAGAACATTTGTTGTTCTTTCTGTTGGCCATGATTGAAAAGATTATCCACTGCGTATCAGCTTCATTAAATAAAGAACAATATTTTCGACTGGGATCAAACAGCTACAGTTAGCACAGACTTGCACCACCACTGAGAATATTTTCAGGTCACTGATGTTGATGTTGATCATAGCTCAGTCTTCAATCAACCTTGACTAGATTTCAAACTATATATTTCTTATATGAAGAAAAAAAAAAAACGTTCCTAGTATGAATAATTTCCCTGTGTGTGTCATCACAGTAACAGATGTGATTTATCAGATTGGACTTTCACTTCGCAGAAGAACCAGTGCACTCTGGAGTCCCATCTGCCCTCAACTCTGAGTGAATGAATGTCTCCCTGAGGTGCCGGGAGAAAAATTCACATGGATTCACTGTGTTTTTATCCGCAAAGATGTTAGAGAAAGCAGGAAAAGTTTGGTGTGTGTGTGTGACATAAACTGCAGTCTTGTTCTATAAGCATATTCTAAGTTAGCTTGCTATCCCTGCATATTTCTAACTTACTGTCCTCACAGGTGATACAGATGTATACTTTGAATTTCTACAGTCGAGGTTTTCCTGAGGGTTAAAGGTCAGCATCATTCACGGGTTTTTACATATTGAGGAACAGTAAGTATAGAGTATAATACAGCACACTGAGCCTAAGTACATAGTCAAAAAATTGATAGAAAAGACAAAGGACACTGTATTGGTTTGTCTACATATGCTACGTTTTCAAAGAACTTTGTCGGGTTATACATTTTATTTACCTGGGAGATTTTTGTTTAACAGGTTCTGGTTCTTTATCATGTTTTATGAATGCATGGTTACCTGATTTTTCATTTTTTCTTAACACTTTGGTAGTGTTAGTACATGCTGTACTGTGTACGTGTAAGTGCAGGCCTCAGGACTACAACACTTGGGCCATTGAACCCTTTAATGTCCACTATATTTGAATTGGGACTGGAGACCAGAGAGAAACACTAACAGGTAATCTGCTGAATATATCTTATGTGCTCTGCAGACGAATTGTGCATTGGAGTGCACTAATTTAAACACGCAGACACACACACACAAACACACACACACACACATACAGAGAGTGAGGAGCCTCAAGTCTCCTTCCTTAAACTAATACAGCTACACAAAATGGTGTAAAGTACTTAATTTGGCAACAAATGTAAGACATAAAATGAAGAATTATTTGATTTCGTAGGCAAACGTAGAAAGGAAGAAAGATACGCCAATGTTCCTCATTTGATTTACTCCCTTTAGAGACCTCAAAAACTGCTAAAATTGAAACACAAGTACAAGTAACTGTGATGTCTATATATAATTGCATTCAGAAAATAATTATGTATAAATTGGCAGCAAATTTCTGCAGTCCGTGTTACCACATTGATTTGAGGTCTGTGCAACCAGTCTTCCTCTTCTCTTGACAGTAGCAAAAGAGTCTGTATCCCAAAGTACACAAATAATCCTGTATTGCAATATGGAAAGCTCCTTTAAATGTTTGGTGAAACCAGATATTCAGATAAAATATGTAAAGCACAAATTTCCCCACCCTGTTTTTTTCTTATTCTGTATAGGCACACATTTCCCAAACATCTACAGTGTTGTGTCTAAGTGATGTGCTGGCAAAAAACGTCAAGTCAGTTGATAGGATAAGAAAACAAGAAATACTTCTTCACGTGCTTGTCCTGACCAACTCCATATTTCCCATGGGCTTGTTCACTGTGGGTCTCCTCCGCTAGTTCCTCTGGAGGTTTAGAGTCTTCTTGCGGAGACACTGGCCACTCTGGTTCCTCCACGCTCTCCTCTGGATCCTCTCCTTCTACTAGCTCCTCTCTGCTGCCTGGCTCCTCTTCCTCCTCATGAATAGCCAGGATTGGCTCAGCTACATTGTTTAAATGGACAGACTCTGCTCCTTGACCCTGTTTCTGGGTCTCCTCTGCGATCACCTTCTTCCACATCTCGTGGTTCTCCAGCAGGTGCTGGGTGATGTGGCAGAAAACTTTCCTCCTCTTCTTGGGAGCTGCTTTCTCTGGAAATAAGAGAAAGAAATGTGCACTCATCACTAATGACTGGTATTACTGGCATTTCCTAGATTCTTTGCACGTTACCATTATGTTGCCATTATCTCTGTTAGGATAAGGAATCTCAAGAGAGCTGCTCATTTATTTAATTTTTATTTGATATAAATATTAAAACTAGGGGGGATGGCTATGTTATATAAATTATAAATACACTCTACAAGATGTGTAGTATTACACTCAGGTTGGTCTTGAGTCTTAGTAGAAACAGCACTTCCCTTTGACTTTCTATATATTCTGATCAGAGGATTTGTAATCCAGTGTTGAACTTCAAGCTACGAAATGTTCAAAACTCATCATTCAAGAGGAGAAATCACTGTTTAATGCTCTTATTAAAATTGTAAATGTCTTACAGTATATTACCAAATCCATGCAATGAGAATAAACGGCAATAACAGATAATTTCATACATGGCCAGGTTTTCCAGGCTACATATTTCAGCTTACTTCCATTTTCAGATTTATAGCTTTGTTTTAGACAGCTCTTACGTGATGCTTCTGAGCTGGTGGACGTGTCTTCCTCTGCAGTATCCTCCTCATCCTCCTCATCCTCCTCCTCCTCCTCATTCTCCATGATCTCCGGCTCGTCTGCTTCTGGGTTGGGTTCCACCCATCGTCCAGGTATGAGGCAGGCTGAGTCGTAGGAGTTGCACAGCGGTCCAACGATGTGTGTGATGAAAGATTCCTGGAGTTTGGCCAACTGTGGTGCTGCTCGGTCCATAAAGGACTGATGGGGAGGCCCAGGCTGGACTCCTCATCGCCCTACATAAAGCATGACCCACATTAGTGCAAAATTAGCACCAGCTGAATGAATGCCATGGAAGACATGGCATGATTCATATTTCAGCCCACACATTATTCTGGCACAACCGAGTGACATGGATTAGGTTACATTTGACAGGTGTATAATGTTTATACATCAGCAGTTATTTTCCAACATGTGTTATGTGTTTCAAAAGAAATCTATGAATTTCTATTACACTGATTTTAATAAGTTGTGTTGAGTTCGTAAGCTGTTGCTAATTTCCTTGAAGGAACTGGCCCAACTGAGCTCAAGAATAATTATTACCCAAACATTTATTCATCATTTATTTATTATTATCGTCTTCTATTCTTTGCTTTATCCTCTCTGTAAATATTGCTTGTATACTTGCCTGTAGACAAACATTCAGACAAACATTTTTGCATGTTCAATAGACCTCCTGCGCACTGACTAATAACAATAAAAATCTACTCAACAGACTCAGCTGGATATTATTATCAACAGAACTAAATTTTCCCTATATTTAATACATAATTACAGTACTTTCCAGGAACCTTCCTAGAAATTAATGATTACGTATCAGCTCTTTTGTGGGAAATTATTATAAAAGAAGTATTGGAACCATTAAGTGAAATGTTACCAATAACATACCATTGGTTGTGTTTGAAGCAAATGTATCTAATATTTAAAAGTCACACCTAAATAATATAGCTTGATAGTGGAAATGTTGTGGGGCAGCAGCATCTGTGCTGTCGAAGACATCCACATGGATGTGAATACACAACTATAGCAAGGTTTCTTGGTTGCCCTGGTAACTGACCCCAAGTGTCATCCCATACTCTATACAGTATAATGCTTTTGTTCCTGCAGCTCTGCCTGCTGCTAATGCAAAGCACAAAGAGAGTCATCAAAAGATGGGATCTCAGGGATCTGCAACTTGATGGAATTTCTTCACAGGTGAATGACATGAATGGGTGAAACTACAGATGCATTGTAAGGTTTGTTTTCCTAAATCAGTATCTCATGTATTTGTGATAAGAAGCAACAGCGTTATGAATACAGTGGGCAGATATATTCTAAACAAATTACGCAAATAAATACAAGACATGTAAGCCCAGAGATTTATCTAGTGTTGATAGATACCGACTGAAGACACCCAGATCCTGGTTTATCATAATCAATTTCAGGAGGCCTCTCAGTATGGTGAATAAATCCTATCCTTCACGCTCTGTCAACATGTTTTCTCGTGATCCATGACAGAGTGTTTGTCTACGTGTGTGTGACAGTGTGTATGCATGCCTGAATATGTTCTGTATACAAGAGTAGTTGTATTGCTTTTCTGCTTTTTTTCAAGGTTGTTGGTCTCTCAAGGCTGTCAGTGTAATCAGAGGTTGCTGCTCCAATTGAATGACAGTTGCCTGGGCACCCTGCTTGCGTCACCACATCCAGCAGCACAACTGAACTGAAGAGCATTTCTCCTACGAGGCTCCCGTGCTCTGTATCTCCCCTCATAGACCACAGAGTGGCTTGTAACAAGGTGGTTTGCGTCACCAAGCTGAAGTAACAGGGTGCATGAGTGTCTGAGTTTGACCCAGAGGCAATTAGCAGAGATTAGCAGCCAGACAGTGCCAAGGGGACATACTGTAACAAAGGTCACGGACGCTGAAGGCCTGACTAGATTATGTTTGTTTCAGCAACACTGTACACACAGTGGCCACTCTATTATAGATATCTCATGCAAAACACCACGACAAAACACTTCTCAATATAATGGAGTCCTATTACCATAATAATACACAATATTTAATTTATACATTTCTGTCCAGTTCAACAGAAACTGAATATTAGCATTCATGGCAGAACTGTTGAAAGCTGAATTGTAATATTATTACTATTACACACGATTCTATTAAAGCTAAACACATAAGGCATACATGTGAATCATCAGCCCATTTTTACAGGAAAGACTATAAGATGTGTTTACTGCCTCTACTGTTCCCTTGTAGATAAATACAATGTAAATATATAATATAAAAGAAGAGCACATAACTGAACAGATATCTAAATCTTGTCATGGAGTCATGACAGCTCTCAGAGGGAGAACTCCCCTTAGTATTTCAATATGTCAGAAACATTGGCATCAAAGGGAGCAAAATAAATCAGGTTTGAAGACTAAACTCTCTGTGGAGAAAACAATGCAGAGGGGAGGACTGTATTTTAGATTCTCTACTTGTTTCTCTGGGTTTTGAGACAAAATAAAATGAATTTGTCTGAAACACACAGCATGCTACCAGGAGTCATTTTGTTCTGCTGCTCTACTTTATTTTACTCTGAGAAAAAATATTGTGAGAAATTCAAGCAGCTAAAATATGTTTTCTACCTGTGTGTGTATGTGTCACAGTTTGATTTGTAGACACTTTGCATAGTAAGGACATTCTAGCTTAACTTTTAAATCAGAGGTTCAGCATTTGGCTTTTTTAGATATTTTTTTGGCCATTTCAAGCTTTATTTTCAATAGAGACAGCTGAAGAGTGACAGGAATGTGGGGAGAGAGAGATGGGGAATGACATGGGGGAAAGAGCCACAGGTCGGATTCAAACCCTGGGCTGGAGTGGCAAGGACTGATATGACATGGGACAGTTGCTCTACCAAATGAGCTAAACGCCGCCCCAGGCTTTAGAGCTTTTTAATTTGAATTCAGTTGGTGTTGTGATTATGGTTATATTAGGTATGTTAAGATTAAGATAAGGCATGTTGTTGTGCTGTGTTAAAACAGCCAGCTACTGTAGTTTTTAACAAATGTAAGCCAGAGTAAACAGAAAATTTGTTGAGATTAGAGACTATTTTAGCTGCACATTTGGTGGGCTGGTGAGTATTAATGAATAATAAGTAAAACAACCAGAATGATGTATGCAGGATCAACTCCAAAAAAACTTTTAACAGGATTCATGGACAGCAAGAAATATCTGAAATACCATCAGACTTATCCTTCAAGATAAGAGTTTGCAGTTACGCAGTGCATTACGTCAATGACATTCATCACAAGTAGACCCATACAAACATCCACCCGTTTCACATTCATCTTGTACTGTTTCTGTTTTTACTGAACCTAAAAGATTCGAGAATTAAACAGGTCATAGATCAGCAATGATATTTGGCCAGAGGAGCACCAATTATTAGGGGAACAACATAGGTAAAGACACTTTTGAATTATTTAGTTGTATTGTTGTTGTTTTTTATTTATATTTATGTAAGTATTCAATTCTTTTTCTGTAGTTTCAATGATGAGGCTAGCTGAAAGAAGAATTAAAATATATGTTATATGAATATATAAAACAATACAAAATTGATAAAATGATGGCTAGAAAAAACTTACTACAGTACTACAGTATTATGCTGTGCAGGTGTTTGTGTTTTTGTGATCCCCCTGCATGCAAACATGACAGCACATTGATCTTTAGTTTAGCAAATACAAAAGAGGTCTAAGTTCCCATCAGAGACGGTTCACACACCTGTTCATAGAACTCGTTGACAATGCCCTCCGTCCACTGCAGATGCAGGTCTTTGCACTTCAGAGGCCCGTTGATGTCAGCCAGTTTAATGCACATCTGGCAGACCAGCAACCTGTCGTTCTCATTAGTCCAATCAATACCTGTGGATGGATCATCACCCACCTAGGGGATTGAAAAACAGACATGTTGACATTGAACACATTCAAACATGTTGGCAGACGTGGCATGTGATATGTAGATATTATGTAAATGCAATGCCATTGATCTGCAGTTCAAAGATTGTGCATTCATATTAATGTTTAGAGGGTTTATTAATCAGGGAGAAGAAAAACAGCAACACTGAGATGCACTGTTGAATGAGGACTGTATTATGAGGTACGTAAACAGACTTTGTGAGATTTTTGATTATCAACTTATGGTTATGGTGTGGCAACACTCAAACGCATGAAGTTAAAGCTTGAATGAATCTCAACACTGAAAGATGAATTCATTTGAATTGCTTAATGAGCTTCAGATCATGGAGAAGGAGGACCACTGACTCCTGAGTCATCAATCTAATCTAATAACTCGGGAAGCTGAAGAGATCAAGTGCAAAACTGGATTGGTACTTCACAGAAAGCTAATTTGTTTCCAGGAAGATAAAAGCAGGGCGCACTGCGGTGAGAGACATAGCTGCCAAGCCAGTTTAACACTAGCATACAAAGCCGTGGTTATCCAGCACCACCACCGTACTAATATTCCTAAAAACTTCAAATCCAGAGCCAACATTTTGTCTGCACTTAAAGTTCTTGAATAGCTGCAGGGCGCTTTGTATTGTTCACTTGAGCTGAACATGCAAGTGGTGCAATGTTCTGCATAAACAGACCTGTTCCTCGAAAACCACTGGATATTTCCTTTTCAGTAAAGGCTTTTCTCCTCTAAATATTAAAACAGCTGAGGTATGAACGTATGAGGCAAGCTCCTCGACAGAATACACCTGACTCCTAAAAAATAATATTGATACCAGACAAGTCATTATTCCGTCTAGCTTCCAAAGACAACAAAATAAAAGAAGTACTCAAACATGAACTTTTCACTTCACATATCTGAAGATAGCTATTCTTAACCCAATGCTAGCTGTTGTCAAATAAATTTTTCAAGGGATCTAATCACCATATTCATGACCTCTTTAGATCAAAAATACATTATTTTTAACATGTAATGTCAAGCAATTATGTTTTAAGATCTACCTTGGCATTAAACTCTGCAAGGAAGTCAAAGTGCTTCTTCAGATCAGTGGCCAGAATGGCTTCAATGACCAGGAAACGGAAACGCTTGAACTCCACGTGGTCCAGGTTGACGAGGAAGTTGAACTCTGGCCGAGACATGAAGAGGTTCCAGGCTGAGGCAGCGTGGTGGTTTTCCAGGACGGATCGATCATTGTAGAGCACTGCCTGCAAACACATAGACACATTGCATTTACATAAACAAGTACAAGAATACCCACATATGAATCATGCACATACAAAAACAAAAAAGGGATAAAAAAAGCGAGAGCGGAGATGATTCAAATGTTGCTAAATAAAGAAATTAGAAATTAGAAAACCACATTGTGTTTCTAAAGTATTGACAAGAAAATTAGATTCACAGTCACTGTGCTACATTGCTCTGTGATCTAGTGATCTATCAATATCATGATAAATTAATATTTATGTCCAAACAGAAAATACAGTATACATTGAGACAGAACAGAACACTGAGGAGTTACTGTAACTGGTGATTGTCTGAATACACTGTCAAAGACTGATGATAAGCATTGCAGTCAAACAGATAAAGTGGAAGAAAATAGCCGACCAAATGATCACAAACGGAGTGCGTTACAGTAAATCAACCAAATGAACTTCTACTTACGTTGATCCTAACCAGATACTGTTCTCTACTATAGGCTGAGTAGCACGAGTACCTGTGGGGCGCTGGTAGCCACGAGGAAAGCATTGGTCCGCCCGGGGTGATCGTAGTCGTGCATTGCGGCAGCCACATAAAGGGCCATGAGCTCCAGAGCAGGTATGAGGCCTGACAGGCAGCCATAACCATCTTCGGACACAGTGTAGGTCTTTGAAACCAGGAAGCCCATATGACTGTGTGTTATTCCACTGTCGGAGTCTAGCCACAGGGAAACAGACAAAGTGAGCAGGGTGGCAGAATTTACACTAACGCACATACTGTACTTTTATGTGCACATGCCTCCACACACTCTAGAACACACACAGAGGCAAACACACACTTGAACATTCAAATCCACTTATATGTGGATCAAAGGGATGGCCCTAGTAAGGCATACAAATGAGGTTATGGAAATATGGGTGAGAGGGAACTCTAATCTGCCTGCAATTTCATGCTCTTCTAGACTTCAAATAGTGTTTGGTACATAAATGCAAGCGCCAAAAGCCTGAGTAAGATAAGACAAACTGTGAGTAGGATAGGAACACACACACACCGCAGGTTTGATGCTCTGACATTAATGAGATGGTTCACAGTAAAGGTGCGAGCAGATGGAAATATAATGTGAAATGTGAATATAGACAGTCTCTCTGGTTGTACATGGCTTCAGAAAAGTTAGAAAAATGTAAAACAGAAAGGTTTTGCTCATGTGGCAACATGTGGAAGTTACATTAATGGATTCACATACACACCAGCACCCCCACCAGGACATGCAAATGTCTGTCTGTGTGTGTACTAATGGACACACCTGAGTCACTAGCCGAGCTGTGGTCAGTAATGAGGCTGGGCAGACCAGGCACAGCCTGCGTGGTGAGGTACCAGACTGCATGAAGCACATCTGTGGCGTGGACCCTGTTGTGATCTGGGTCAGGAAAAGAAAACAAGTGTATTCAGTGTGTGTAACCTTCTCCACCAGGGTGCACTGTTGGTCCACTTATGTTTCTTGTAACCAAATAAAGGCTGCATACAGTCATATGTACTGTATATGACTGACACTGAAAAAAAAAAACAGTAGGATATTTCCCTCTAGTGGCTGAGTTCATTTTTACAGCTGCAAATATTAGTTTTAGGTGAACTGAGGCAAAATTAAAAACACAAGGAGAGAGGCTTATTCAAGCTTACATGGTATGTCTCTGTAACCATTCTCAAGGGCATGGAAGTAGTTCATGAATTCTTTTACAGGGATCTTGAAGGTCTCAAACAAGCCAGTGTCTTCAAAGAGCCTGTAGGAGACCTGAAACACAAAAATCAAGTTGTCTGTGACCATCACCAGGCCTGAATAATCAACACAGTACAGAAGAAGGGTACGATCATTTAGCAAACTGAAAATTGTAATCAATAAATACTAAGACCTTGTTATTGTAGATCAAATGATGTAATTACATTCACTGATGAATGCAAAATAACAGTTTTGTTTTATTGCATTTATCGCTGAAAATGTGTCTAGATCCTATTTATCGTGCAAACGATACACAAGAAATCATCCAAATAATCACAGTTTTGTTGATACTCTGGGTGACCTCAGAGTTTAATCATCGTTGCTCTCGGATTTGCTCACCTGACTGAGGATCCGTCCACATTTCCCATTGGTCTTCTCCATCAAGCTGAAGATGGGGAAGTTCCAATTGTTTAGCTGACTCATCAAAGGCTCTAAGTCCTCCATTATTAACGGCTCTGGAGCCAGAATTGGTTTGTCCTGTACAAGTGATACGCAATGAAAAGTGGTCAGTAGATATCACGTAAATAGTGTCTATTCCAATATGATGATGTTGTGTGTTCAATACCAGAGTTATACTGTATCAGCAGTCGTTCTGCCTCGCCTTACCTCAGGAGGTATTAGTGGGTGAAGGATGACATTCTGGGCAGGGTTTTTTCCTTCCTCTGTGTCCCCCTCTGTATGTGCTACATCACTGCTATCACTGTGATTGGCTTCATGTGTGCTGTCATAGTCTGATGACACAACCACTTGGTCCTCTGCTATTAAAAGAAAAAACAAAGAGATTTCACACTGTGGCCTGAGAAAAAAAAAATCCACTGTTAATCTTCCTCAAACTGGTGCATATCATTAGGTGTACTGGGAATTTACTTCTCTGGCATATATCCCCTAACACCAGTTTGTTGTTGTCAGTAATTTTCTGCAATTGTCAGAATGAAAGCGCTCAGAGATGGTGAGTGCTGTTGTTCATTAACGCTGATGCATCTCTGTGATTGCTGCCACGCCCCTTACTCAAAATATGTGCATGTGTCTGGTGAAAGCAATGTTTTATACGGATGTCTGAGTTTGCATCATAAAGAAGAACTTGACCAGCATATCTGCATTTTAAATGTTTTAAATGTTGATTTCTAACTGATTGGTTCCAGAATACTGGTACAAAATGGTGAATTTCTTGCCCTGTGACTATAAGTGCACTTGACATAGTAGGGAACAGACAGAGCAGAAACAGCAGAGGCAATATAAAACTCAATTAATACAACAACAACAAACAGGAGGCAGACAGTAAATGATTAGTGATTAGTCCAGTTATGCATCGAGGACTAAAGAAGGAAGGAAAATGCAGGACACATTAGAAATATCAGTTTACATATTTCTTGTAACACCAACACAAAATCTGAAAGTTATGGGTTTGTTTGAGGTTTGATGCAGTTATGAAGTTTTCTTGTCTGCTGTATATATTTGGCTCATATATCAGCAAGATGTAATGGACGGTCTCAGAGGGAGAGAGAAACACTGTGATATTGTGCATATGCCCACAATCACACGCTGCCTGGAGGTAGTGTTGGTAATGACAGAGAGAAAGAAGACTGAGAGCATACCTGACCGGGGTATCCTGTCTCCCTTGTCTATTGAGCCCTCCCCATGGCTCAGTTTGATGTATGGTCTCCCACAACTGTAGACAAGAGGTTTAACAGGTTAGAGGTAAAGTGCATAAAAAGGAGGCGTTTCATTCAGTGCCATATGACATTCCTTGTTGCAGCTGGTGCTAGTACTGCATATATGTCAGACTATATGTCAGAATCAATCAATTTCAGTGATTTTTAAAGGAGAAAACGTTCAACACCAACGCTAGAGACTTGAAAAATGTCATCAGAGTCGAATTTATCTGTTGCTTAGACATTTACATCCAAATGTATATTAAAACAGCTGATATGTTTTGTAGTTTTTGAAGGATAAAACAAAATTCCAATTGCTCTTGTGAGAAAATGTGGTGTTTATCATAATGCTGTGAATTCGGCGTATTCACTTTGGTATAACAGATTGTTAAAAAGTAGTCCAGACCCCAAAATCAACAGCAAATGCTAAACGCCAGGAGACAGAATAGTATATGTGTGTGTTTGTTTGTTTGTAGAAAGCAAAAAAAAAGCAAAAAGCAAATGTCTGTAGCTGTGCCAAAGAATTGGAATAATGCCATTTGCTGCATCTGTCTTTGATGTCTAACCAGTCGGCAGAAGTTGTCAAGAAAAAATCCTTAATGGGATTCCTACTGTGCTGTCCCCACATGAAACAGACGTTGTACAGATGCTTGAAGAAAAATACTCATTAATGAACTTAATGGATGCACACATTAACACAATGCAATGAGGATAAATATCAAAACAAATTCAAAGCAGGCACTGTTATAAATGACTCATTAGAAATCGAGCCCCACCCTCTTTGAGCTTTATGACAAATCGGTGTCAGCGTTAGAGACGGCTTAGTGCTAGCCACAATCTTAGAGACAGAGGAAAAAGTTCACATTTATTGACTGGTTTATAAATCAAACAGCAAATATTCCCTTTAACCGAAAGAGCCTTGAGTCGGCCTGCGGTGGCTAGCTGTGTGACACCATGGGGAGTCTCCCGAGCTGCTCGCAACAGCTTTTCCATGTTTCTCCACTGAGGCCTCTGTCAGGCTGTAGGTGGTTCCAATTAAAATACCTCTCCCTAAATGTTGTAAAACCTGCCTTCTCAGGGCAGGAAATGCCTGCCGTTAGAGCATGGTGTCACAGGGAGCACAAAGACCTGTAGTGTGTCTATCTCCTTCTGATAAATTGTTTCTTGAACACTTTTGAGCTGTACCCACCCTGCCTAATGGTCCTGAGGCCCCAACAAAGGCAGTTCTGTTGTGTTTGCATGGCCAGGTTGGACCACTGTGTGTAATGCCTAGCAGGTGTGGAATATAAAATAGTTTGATAGTTTGGCGGGCGAACAGTTAGTACATTATTGTCAGGGGGGTCTGGGCAGGCAGCAGCGCTTGGCTTAAAAGGTTTACTTTTAATGAAAGTTGAAGAACTGGCAGACACTCTTCCTATTTTGCTAATGCAGCAGAATAGCCTCGGCTACTGACATTGAGCCTTCAGCACAGAATGTAAATAAGAAGGCCGGCCATTTTCACTCAAGGAATCTGTCAGTCACGTATTAAGTGACTCTGCTTTTATCACAAAAAAAGCTCTTAAGTGTAGTTACAGTAGTTAGCACTGTAGTTACAGTAATTTAACTGTCCCATTGAAGATATACCCTGAGTACGGACAAAATATTTTCCTGTCTGTTTTTATTTCTGACCTGTCATCACAAATTAAGTTTATATACTAATAATTTTGCCTCAAACTTTTGAGAAAAAACTGCTGCCTGCAAATATATTTGTCCAGTCAAGGAAACATCCTGGATTTATGATTAGATTTAGGCAAACAAAAACACTTGGTTAAGGTTAGGAAAAAGTCATGGTTTTGGTTAAATATTGAAAAAATAAACATGTCTTGTCTTGTGCTTCAAGTTAGTATGCAGTTTTTATATTGAACCGAAACCACAAATTTTCTTTGTCTAAGTGCCTTTGTCTAAACACAACCATCCAAACATAGCAGCTGCAACAAGTGGATAGCGTATTTCTTTCAAGCGGGCGCTCTAGGGCAAGCAAGTTAAATACACTCTCAGTAAACGTTTTGCAGATGCAGTTAGAGCTGCAAATAATGATTATTTTCATTACCAATTTATCTGCTCATTTTCTCAATTAATCAACTAATTATTTGTTTCATAGAGTGTCGATAAATTGTGAGAAAATGCAATTTCACAGGTCTAAAGTGACTTTTTTTTGGCCAAAATATCTTAAAAATACAGTGTGTAAGATGTGGTGTAATCTGGTTGTCAAATTTCTGATATTTGTTGCAGTAAATTTAGTAGATTTATAGTACACAAACGTAATTCTTTTAATTTGACAGGGTAGTGTTTTTTACAAGATCACACAAAGGTCAGAGGTCAAAATTGGTTTCTTGCTTTACACATCATTTTCACAAATTTAAATACAACCAAAGTAAATTGTCAACAGTCAATTGGGAGTCTTTCTCTGAAGCAGAAAATGACTCCTGTTCTCTCACACTCACAGAAAAGCACCTTGGCATTGTTCATTATAAATCTTAATCAAGTTAATTATCCCGCAATAGGAAATACTGTATAAATTGCAACACTGTCAGATTTTTTCTGCTGCCTCTCCCCCTCCCATGTTGCTTATCTTAATGTTTCGATCTGTGCAATAAGCTTTGACTGGCCTCTGCCCGATTTTAAACTCAACCACTCACAGCGGGTTGACAGATTACCTTTGGTTCGGAGCCCAAACGGACAGTGTCCAAGCCACGATAAACACAGCAGCCATTATTTCTGCTTCCAGTAATCTACCTACTCTTGAGCCAGATGACGTGAAGAAGATAACAGCACAGTGGCCGGGGCTAAGGGAAATGGAAGGTATTCAATCGCCCTCTTTTTTTTTACTGGGCATGTCCGATAAAAAGCAGATATTGTAGCTTTGAAGTTGGTGTTATTCCTTCTTAACACTGTACGTCACTGAAAGCTGACATGATGGAAAAGGAGGAGAAAAAAAGAAGCCTAATGTCCTAATTAAGATTGTACAGATTTGATGATGGAGCAGAGAGAAGGCAATTGAAGCCATGTGTTCATTTTAGCCCAACCTCCCCTCCATGTGTTCTTTCTCCTTCCCTCCTCTCCAACCATTTCTACTTTTCTGAGAGGTCTCATTACATATCTGGAATAATTACTGCTGTTTTGTCTGATCTGTAAATAAACCTATATGTTACTGTACATCTTAAAAAGCATAGCACTGATAAAAAACAGGTTACAGTAGATTAATTACAAAAACACTCCCTTCTATTCCCAGAACTTGTGATTGTTGTATTAAAGCCCACTTGAGAGATGATGTGTTGGCAGGTTGCCCACCGCTAAGAAACCATCACAGGTTGGATCCCTACAAAAGTAAGCAGTTGTCAGTAGGCATGGGCCCTGTTTGGGAGTCTTGGATGGATAAGAGCCAGATGCCTAAAACAAAATTTAAATAAAGTGTTACTCAGAAGAGAGCCCTCTAAGCTGCAGTAAACGAAAACCCAGGGACTTTCTGTACTCTCAGATTGTGTCTGTAAAACCCCTGCCAGAAGAAGCAGCTGTGACAGTGTGTCTAAGCATGTGTTTGTGCGTTAATTGTGGGGTTCTGGTGACTGGGAGAGGCCCAGGTGTTTGTTTATACTCACACCACCATAAGTGGCCATAGCTGGGGCCTGCTGCTGGGCCGGGCTGAGCTTTAAGACCAGGCAACAGGGCTTTGTGTACAGAAGCTGCTCAGTATGCTTACATTTACAGAACTTGTTCAAGTGTCACACTGTCATTGTGCAAACAGACCCAAACAAGCCACTGACAGATGCAGCCCACACAGTTCTTCAGAGGGCTCAAGATACAAAACAAAACAATATATTTATATATATTTTTGCAGTGTTGCTAACTCAGTGTGGTAAACAAAATCATTTAAAACTACAGGTTGGATGTACTGTCTTCATTCGTTGGATGTTTTTGCCAGTTTTGTATATAACTTAACAATATGTAAGTTTAATGTAAAGGTCAGTAAGTAAGAATTTTAGAGCTATTTGTATGATAAATATTACTATGATTAAATCTACTTGTCACAACTTTCACTAACTATGTAATGTTCGATGGGCCAGGACGACTATAGAGATAAGTCATTCAATTTTAGTGTTTTTAGTGAGTCATGCTTCAGTTTTAAGCATTTTATGCAAATATCTTGTACGTGTATTATGCTATTTATACTGGAGTTTGTTTGTTTTATGTTTTCATCCCACATTGGATTAGATTTTTGTTTCATAATCATAATCATGTGTGTAGAAAACTCCTCTATGAACAAAGCTACAGAAAACTTAGCCCACATCAGTTTTAAAGAACGAAATTCAGCTCAGATGATATATATACACACACACACACACACACACACACACACACACACACACACATCTAGAGGCCAAAAGTACATGGAAACTCAAACAAAATTACTTAAACACCTTAACATGACAAAAGTAATTGTTAAACATCTAATTCCAAAAGCATGAACGTTAATCTGCTACTGTAGCTGCCACCAGTCTCTCCACAAGATGTTGGAACCTGGTTCCTGGGATTTTGTCCCATCCAGCCACAAGAGCATTAATGAGGTTAGGCTCTGTGTTGGCATTCAAATTCATCCAAACAGTGTTTGACGGGGTTAAAGTCTCAGCAGTAGCAGCAGCAGCAGCACCAGCTGCAGCAGCAGCAGCACAAGGGAAACCCAGAACCCCTCTCTGAAAACAATTTCTTTCCAGGCCTTGTTTGTGCACCAGGGCACTGTCATACTGAAACAGGAAATGGCCTTCCTCAAACTGTTGCCACAAAGTTGGAAGCAAACTCTGGTCTAAAAAAAAATCACTGTGTGCTGTAAAATTAGGATTTCCCGTAATTGAAACAAATAGGCCAAACCTTTAAAAAAAACAAAAACAGATCAGACCAAAAGTACAAAAAAAGTCAGGTGACAGAGGAGTCCACATACTTTTGGCCTCAAAGTGTGTATTTGTGGCACACAAGCATTATAATGGCCATAAACTGAGCAAACACCGAAGGTATATCTACTACAAGTTGTAGGCATTGTCTGACTGATTGGTTAGCATGCTTCTCCAGGCAGCTTGGCACAAACAATTACTTTGCAAGGCAGGAGCCACATGTTTTTACGGAACAGTTTTACAGTACAGCCATAATCAATTAATAGCTGCATGAAACAAATCTCCTCACAACAAAAACACTTCACAATACACAGCTAAAAGTTGGCTGGCTTCTTTTACTGGCAACAACACGGATGAATTAACTTGAGACAGACATAAGTTCAAGTAAGCTGTACGTGAGAATACGTACCAGCTAGACCAACTACACTGTGTCTCTTACAGTAGACCAGAACTAGAACCAATCTTAGTCTTTAACATAAACCCTTTGTACACCTGATTGGACAGACGTAACACTTGCTGCTCTGTGATTGGTCTTTGCGTTCTTTTGGCAGTTCATCTGGAAACATCGAATTTGTCCCAAGCTGTCTACCGAAAATAAGTTTCTAAATTATTCTGAGGTGGGAAATAGGCCATGCAGTTACAGAGTCATGCCTCATTTTACGTCTATAATACCTAGTTTTAACAATTGTTAACAAGTTTCAGGGCTTTGCAAAAGCAGTGAGTTTGTTTGATTAGATTCAGATCTCAAGTTCCCGACATAAAGCTTGTAGTGAAAACTAAGCTCCTGAGATGCTGTCTTTACGAGGTTCAAAGACATTGAGGTTGTACCCGAATCCTCATGTATTAAAATGGGAGAAACAAGATACATCTATTGTTGTTCTGAATGTCTGCACATACACTTCCAAACAAACGCCAGCAAAGACAAAGAAGACACAAAGCTTGTCACCAGTTGGAGTTATTGTTTGAATCCACGCAGGCTGTTTTCGGCGTATCTTTGAGTCAGACATCAGATATGTCTCTCTGAAGTTCTATTACACATTAATAATTAAACTCTAGTGTCAGTTTAGAGATCAGACAAATGTTCTTATGCAACGTGAAATAAAAACTTTGAACAACAACACACACACGAACCTATACTATGTACTAACTCCCCTTGTTTGGCACACCGCAAGCATCTCTGATGCCTGTTTGCAGAGACTCAGACACCCAGAAGAGTCTGTATTTTAAGACACGCTGGCGTCCATCAGAAGACTTTCGTTCCCGTGATACAAACTCGATGGGAGAGAAGTTGAATTAAGTAGATGAAACATGAAGAGACCCTTTCTTGTTGAGGCGCAGTTAATATTTTAAGGACAGGGAGCGCATGCAGTCTAGTGCTGCTTGTGCACCCACATCATAAAAACACTGTATGCACGATAATTCATAATCAAGCCCATGCAACACGCACAGCTGAAAAGTTTCTAGCTGAATCCCCATTTTCTACTCCTTTGAAATTAATAAAAAACCTTATTTCCCCTGAGCTGTTTTAAGATCATCCAAACATAACGTCACAGTAATCACAAAGTAATTGTAAGGAATGCAATCTCTGCACTGATCACAGTAAATTATGCAGAAATATTTAACTTAGTAATCATGCCTACTCTAATAAATTAAGATCCTATGTTTTTTCTAGATTTAATGCATCGATTGATTCACTAGCAAAACAAAAGACAATAGAAACAAGTTATTTGTTGTGCTTTTTTACCGATTTGCTGCATCCGTATTAGTCCTGTTTGAACACTATCAGGCCTGATTTTCTCAGTGCATCCAGGCACAAACCCATGAATGCATGCTAACACTCGGCACTCACACACAACCTGCAACCTTTGTCTGTCCCACGGCACTTTTCTCCCAAAAACTTTCAAACGCTTCAAATGACACATTGTCTATTATATCACGCACATACAGATCTACATCTGAACCGTGACACTTCTGTGAGTCTCGTGCTATCTTCAGCTCTAATGTGCTGAGAGTTGATGTGTATCTTAGTTATTCAGGTTAATGTGTTCGCCTGCAGGGCATTATTCCATTCTGGCTCCCACTGCACACACATCCTTTTCTGAACTGCTGCGCCATTACTGTTCACTCACAGTACCACTCTTTGGTATAACTCTTTGGTAGCCACACTGCTGGGAGTAAACCTCAATAGAGTGACGTGTAATACAGTGGTAGCCATTGTAGGAGTCCTCCTAAAAGCATTTGTACCTCCGCTGTGTATACCTAAATGCTGCATAGTAGGATGTTACAATTAATATATAGGAACATAAAAATCTGTGGCTTTGCTTCAAACATAGTAAACCTTTTTCCAAATAACTCCATTCAGTGAAGGAAAAAATAATAGGTCAAGCCAAAGAAAAAGAGTAAATGGATTGTATTTGCAAAATCAACAACTTGAGCAAAGGTAAGTAAAGGTTCCTGAGAATAATAGAGGTGTATGTTGAGAGAGGATAAAACTAAATAACGACATATCATGCACACATTAGTCAGTAGCTCAGGTACCTGCAGGTGAGTGTTTCATGATAGGGTTTGATGCTGGCGCTGCGGTCTCGTCGGACAGGCCCAGGCTCGATGGTAGGCAGGCCTGTGGCGGAGGTGGTCGTGGTCCATGTGGAAGAGATCCTCCTCAGAAGACCAGGGTGGAGACTCCGCCTCACACACACACACACACACACACACACACACACACACACACACACACACACACACACACACACACACAGTTAAGACTACTGGAAAACCTTTCTCATCACTGTTTTATAAATGAATAAAAGCCTCATCCATATCTAGCAGCAGGAATAATAAAGAAACAAGGCAGCAATTGTGTTTGCATTTAGATAAAAGCTTTAAAAGTACTCCCACTTGTAAGATAAAGTTCACGCTTATTTGCTTTGTCTGCTGTCAAATAGATCATCTAGATGAGACAGTTGTTTTTCCTGAATCTGCCCAAGTTGAGACAAATGATGCAGGTGATATAACCTGGAGCATTTTTCATGATTGGAAGCACTTTCATTTTTTCATATTTCATTTTTTTTTTCATTGGAACCAAAAAGAATCAACACTGCAGTCATCACTGGAGGATACTGGCAAGAATCTGTGCCAAAGATGCCCCTCGCCATTCATTCTTAGATACATTGCCAGTATTGACAAACATACTGTATTTACATTTGATCCTAGATATTCTGCCCCTCTGCTTCTCATTCTCTATTTAAATTTTCTTTTGTCTCGTTCTCTCAGTCTCTTACTTCATCTGTCTTTTCTTTGCTCTTTCTCTGGGATTCCCAGTGGTCTCTGCCCTTCTGATGCCTCCATCTGTTCGGTGCCATGCAGCAGCTTGGCACAGCAGCACTAAACATGGCAGGCTCTTTCTCTTTCTCTCTCTCTCACACACACACACACACACACTCTCTCTCAGTTTTCTGCAGGGTGACCTAGTAAAGCTCGCCTCAGAATCCTGAATGAACCCATTCACAGCAAGGTGTCATATAGTGAGTGTACGCACACACACACTCGTACACACGTTTAGGTCACATTTGTGAACATTTTTCTGACTTAAATTCACTTTGGAGAATTTACAATAATGTTAATTTAAGCCCATGAAAATGTATACAACAATGTATATATATATGTATATAATGTACACACACACTGACACATTTCTGCACATACAACTGCACTAAGTTATTATTATTAAGGTGTTTTTTATAGTGCATGCTAAAATAGCATAAATATAAGTGTAACTGCATATGAAACTATCTGTGTAACTCTCGACCACAGTTCCATTCTTGCCCTGCAGACACGCAACGAAAGCAGAAACACACATGGCAAAAACATACACACACACACACACACACACACACACACACACACACACACACACATCACCATCTACAACAGCATGGCAAAACCAGGCCATCCTCACGTGAAAAAAAAAGTGAGATCAGATGGTGTGTTTTGTCGTTCGTGTTTTTTTCTTTCATTTTTGTACAATGCACTGTGTTTTCTTTTCACAGTAAGAGTTTTGGAAAAGTGCTTGAAAGGGATCAGTATTCATCACAATGGACATCAAACTTATAGCCAGGAGCCAGAACAGCAAGCGCAGGGCTTTCCACTACTGCACTAGCCACCTCTACAGCTCCTGCTGTTATGCAGGTTGAGTTGGGAACGGTGTCTTTGGGGAGCACGGTCCTAATGACTGCAGCCTCACTGACCACTCAACAGGCACAGTTTGTCTTAGCTACTTTTACAAAGTTCAGGCGATGTAAAATTGCACCTGTCAGCCAAGCGATTGGCTTTATAGCATTGCAGCCGTCGACCACACACCAACTTCCAGGCTAAGTATCCTCAGATAAATAATTGGATTCATAATCGTGGTGGGGGTCCAGTTTTGTTCATACATACTCATCCCTCTCTGTTACCTTTTAAGAGGTGCGTTCACCTTCATGTTTCCTCTCCTCTTCTACTCAGTTCAGATACACACATACACACTGTCTGGCTCTGCACATCTGTCATGTTGACACAGCTGTGGCTATGAAAGGGAGAACAGTGCTCCGAGCTCTATTTTTCTTCGCTCAACTCTATGAAAATACACTCCTTCATTTGATGCTAAAAGCTCTGAGAGCAGGAAGCACTCATTAGCTGAAATATGGGCTGAAAGATTAACATGTGTGTGGAGCGCTGTGTGTATATAAATCATTTGGTCGTAATAAACTGGACTGCATTTCCATCTAAGGATTATTTTCAGCCATTTCCAAAACAAAATTTTATTTGTCTGGCCCATGACTACATTTGATTAACAATTTTAACTTTTGATATTTGGGTGAAATATCCTCACTCTTATCTAGAATTCCTAGTATTGCATATCTTTCCAGGAAAGTGTAAATAATGACACTTGGTCATCTTTCATTTCCTTACCTTGTGGATGGATATCTTCTCTCCTTTCTCAGGTCCCTCCTCTGAGTCGGAGAGGTTGTAGGCATCGCTGGGGTTAAGCAGGGGAGCAGGGCGTGGCGGTGCAGCGGCTGAAAGGTGAGCTGGGTGGTTAGCAGGTTGCTGACTGCACGCAGCGAGGTGCAGATGTTGGGGGTAGAGAGGGTCAGCCAGCAGGTCTGTGATTAGTCCGTGGGCTTCTCCCATGACTGCTATGTCCACCATCACGGTGGTGCCTGATGACTGTGGGGGAGACAGAAAACGAGAAATAAACATCATTGCTGCTGTGGCAAATGTGAGTTGATGCTAATTATTGGCTGGGTCTGGCTGTTTGCAGCTTCTTGGTGGCAGGTGTGAAGAGCAGGTGTGTAAACTACGTCAGCAGCTCCCATGTGAGGACATAATGCGGTTAACGGTGACATTGGCATCGCTGAAAGTCAAACTATGCTAAAGTTATACAGCAGTTTATGTTTTAATCTCAAGATAAACAGTTTTGACTTTCTCAGTGGTGGACAAACCCACAGAGAATCATCACCTGACTACAGTTTCTCTCACCTCTATGTGTCATTTTGGCATCTTTAGGTTATTTTTTGTCTTTATTGTTTTGGTTCAGGCTCACTGCTTTCAGCAGCAGCAGCAGCAGCACACAGCTGATAGCTCTAACAGACCTGCTGTACGCAACGACCACCAAACCACAGACAGAAAAGGTTAGCGTCTGACTGGAGAGCATAGGGAAACATTTAGCAGCTAAAAAGCCTAATATTTTTCTCAGAATTTGGTGGAGAACAAAACTGAACAAAAAGGATTTAGGTTTAGTTACTTTTAGGCGTTCATTTGTCAACACATTGGACACACAAACTTTACAACGGCAACCTTTTGCTAACGTGTTGGTAATAATAACTTTATAAATATGATAATATGTCAGTGTAGTGCCCCAAGTAGCCAAAAATAAAATAAATAAAAGATTAATGCAGGTTTAAGTATTTTGATGCTACTTTCTATGTCCTATCTCTCCACTGGGTTTAAAAAAGTAGTTAACATTAGGTTAACTGACATTAAAGACGTTAAACATTAAAGAGCAACTCAAGCAAATCAAAATCTTGTTTTTGCTGATCTCCAGTGGCTTAACTTCTCACCTTGTGTGCGATGTCATTGGTAGATGTGGTTACAGGTGGTGCAACAGAGGACACTCCTGGCCATACAGTACACAACTACACCCACTGTTGATGCTGACTGTGATTAGCAATAGTGCTTTTCTGTCTGGTATTAAGTCACCCTTTAAATGTTTATTGCACTACAATGCATCAGAAATAATAATGGTACATAACAATAGGACACTGATGTAATTTTACTTTTGATACTTCTATATTTAACTTTTGCTGATCATTCTAGCATAGATTTCTTTACATAAGATTTCATGTGGGACTGTACTTGTAATGGATTATTATTACATTGCTGTATTGCTACTTAAGTAAAGGAACTGAATACTTCTGTCACCACTATTCCTTCTTCACTTACATGACAACAAAAACTGATTTGATAACTACCTCAGTCTGCATGCAAAAATAATGTGGCCAACTGTCCTGCAAAAATATTTCAGCAGTAGCTTTGTTCTATCATAATAGAGAATATATTATATCATTATATGAGAACAATGGCAGTGCACACAGCCATAACCAAATCATGTTTCAAAAGTGCACTTAGTTCAGGGAAACAACAACATGGCACAAAATAAAACAAACGATACCCAACAAACAATACCCAAACACAACAATATGAAAATAAGAAAACAATAGACAATTGATTTTGGACCACTATTATAGGAGACATATTCAATCACAGTGTCGGACTGAGATTCTGCCAAGTTTTGGAAAGTGTATTTCAGCTGTGGTATTACACCAGGCTACGCACATGCAGGCGCACACACGCACACTTAGATCCATTCATACATCAAAGGCTTTATTATATACCTTATATGGCTCCTTTTAGCTCGAGAAAATAAAAAAAATGAAGAGGAGCAGGGAGTGGTACTTCACAGTAGTAGGAGTTGACATACTTGCAGTCTTTTAGACATCAGAACAACATTGTGCAGCTGTGGAATAATGGACACTTAATGAATAGACACATTAGTGATGGCTCAGCTTGAATCTGACCTTTGATTTCCTCACTCTGACCCCTCAGACAGCCAACAGCCGAAGTCTGTTTCTGACCGTCTGCCCCACGGCTTTGAAGGCACCAGCGTAGTGTGAGCCGGCCTTGTTTTTGCAGACTAAAGTGAAAAGTTCACAACCCATTCTTAATTGCTGTGCCTAGAGCAGTTGAACAACCACAACTAAACACAGGTCAGTCTTGGCTGCCAGCAAATTTATCTAATAAGCTCATGAGTTCCCTTTTTCCCCAAAGAATGTTATCAGATTTTTCTTCCCCAATGTCCCATTCACTTTGACACCAGCTGCCAGGCACCCAGAATTATTCTGTTTACACTGGCTAAGTGGCAGGAGGTTGACCTGAACAACACATGTGTGAGCACCTTTCATTCGTCTCCACTTGTGGGAACAGTGAAGGTTTCGCATTTTATTTTCCTAGTCATATCAGATAAGTTGCTGTGTTTATACAATTTTCCTATTGGTCTGCAGAAATACAAAGGCGTGTGTTCACGGGGTGTTAGGGCATTCCTTCATGATGACACACATTTATTGATAAATCTGTCACATGACCAGCACTGGGGACCAAGCTAATCTCTTTACAGAAAAGGAGATGTCCTCTGGGACGGCTGATGGAACATTTCTGGACAGACGACTATTGTACTCCTTCCATGCTTCATCTCCCCTACATCTTCTTTTCTTCTTCTCCTCACTCTCTCCTTCCTATAGCCTCCTCTAAATACATGCCGTGGGGATAAGATGTAAACACCTGTCTCTCAGCTCATTTACAGGCTGATTTAAGAGTTTGCTAAAGAGGGGGATTAAGAAGAATATCGTTGCTGGAGAACATCTGGCTGCTCTCAGCATCTGCAAACATGCATGTACGCCCGCACAAACTCGTGCAAACTTTACGTCTAGTCCTCATACCACAGCAAACTTACAAGTCGAACAAAAACATAAGTAACATATACAAAAACAAACAAACATACAGTGACATTGGCACATAAACAAATATGAGTTCTGAACATGCAACATAGAGACACACGTGCATCCAGATAAACACACATTTTTAAGGAGGATGAGCAAAATTGGACCCCGAGTGGCCATAAAAAAGGGGGAGGGAATGATGAATGTGTTGAGTGTGATTTTGCACTGGGAGCAAGCCACTTAATGCCCAAAACCTGACATGAAAAATAAAGTGTGGAGAAAGGCTCCAGGTGTATAGGTAGCATTTGAGACATAAGCTTTGGGACACAGTGGAGATCTTGCTTCCACTGAATTTGTACTATTCTTACTGACCTGAAAAAATGGCAATACCTGTCTGCTACGATGCACAAGCCTTATCTTTAAATATAATGTGCTGTTAAAATATATCCACCTTCAAAAAAAAATCCTCTCCCTGAGCCTCTCTACAGAATGCTTATGAATCATGGAGTTTTGAGCTATTAAATGAAGCTGACTGCGGGAAAGATCAAGAATGTAAAGTCCAGATCATAACTGGCTCAAACTTTTATATATTCCTTAAAAGTTGTGTCTTGGCTAGACAATACCTCCTGAATTTCCTAATCTTCCAACAATCTGTAACCTAAAACTTAAGAATCATCAGTGGACATCCTGTAACAGATCAAATTGTGAGTAAGTTACATAATATCATAAGGTTATATAAGCATTTCCTGTCAGGTTAGATGATCAGTTTCATTCATCAGCTATGACCACCTCTGTTTCACTTTCTGAGTTGATAGCTCTCATACGAGCCCCACAGAGTGACCCCTGCCTGGGAAAAAGCCCTGAGTATCATAGAAAAAAGCTATTGGACAGATGTTATGATGGATCGTTTCAAAATTCTCAATATTTTCCTGAAAGTACCATGGCGTATGTTCTTGCCTTGGACACATCTGCAGTGTTTGTAAATTCCATTAAACGCTGTGATTAAAATCAATGTATTTTAACCTTCCAGTCAGGCTTTTTATGCGTTTAATGACTTATTTCTTAATGGTTCCCTTAGCAAACATGCTCTTTTTTTACTGCTGCCCTACACCACATTCATAGTAACAACACACATTCACATCTGGGAACTGTCAACAACCGTCTGCCACTGGCTCACACTCCTCTCTGCAGAGATTTTTCTGAGAAATACACCCTTCAGGGTGAGTCAGGGATCCAGCACCTTGGAGAGTTGTATGAAGGAGATATATGGGAGTAACTGCTTTAAATTATAGAGCAAAAAGAAAAAGTTTCCTCTTTGATCACTGAAACAACGGCTTCCTTGGTATGAAAATTATTCATTATTTCTCTGTTTCCAAGTGAGATGGATCAATACTTCTTTTTAAAGGCAACATACGTACATAACACATGAAAACAGCAGTAAGCCTGCATGCTGACAACGTGACAAACAGAGAACCTCTCATCTGGTCAGATTAGAGGATAAATGTGTAAAATCTACTGGCATTTAGCAGTGTCGTTATAAATTGCAACCCTCGTGCCACCCTATATCACTCTACAAATAATGCGAGAGGCCTTATCAAGAGCCAGTGTTTAGTTTGTCTGGACTTCTGTAGAAACATGGTGGACTCGATGGCAGAAGACTCTTGGCATCTGTAGATATAAAAGGCTCATTCTAGATTTGTATTTTCAGGTGATTACATACTAATGAAAACAAAGCAATGAATATTATATTCAGTTTCTGCTATATTCTGTAAATAGAGCCCCTAAATCTCACACACTGGACCTTTAATTCACTGGCAAATTGTTGCTCACTAGCGTATTGAGGTTTGGATGACTGTGAGTTTAGTTCTACTATTGTTTCAAACTTTCATTGTTTGTTTTTTGGACAGTGACAAACTATGGCCTACTGACCTGACCCAGCAGCACTATGAGGGTGTTAAAGGTATAGTTTGACATTTTGGGAAAAACACATTTGCTTTCTGCCAAGAGTTAGATCATAAGATTGATGCCACTCTTTACAGTAAATATGAAGCCACCACATGCTACAAAAGCAAACTGTAGAGCTCTCTCTAGATTCATTTTTACCTTGTATACATGATAGTAGTGTTGATCTTCTTGTCTAATTCTCAGCAAGAAAATAAACTGGGGTATTTCAAAAAATGTGAAAAATTGCTTTAAATAAATCTCTTCATTGCTCTTTATTGCACTTGAGCCTGTGAATTGGTGCTCTTAACAGTCATTTATACGTCATTTATAGGATTCCATTTTTACTACTTTTACTGCCAACTTTTGTTCCATTGCAGAATAACTGTAGTGACCGTGTGTTATCCAAGAAGTTATCCAAGAAGAGCATGTGGATGTTTTCCTGCTTGCAGCCATTTGGTATTTTTGTGGCTGGCCAAACTTTTGCATTTAACTGGCAGGAGACACGCTGCTTTTAAAAGGCAGGAAAGTTCCTGATGCCAGCACTTGACACACCCACTGATGTTCTTAATCCGGCCCTTGTGCCAGCACCTCTGGTTAGGAAATTACCACAAATCTGTGATATTTGATCACGAGCCCCAACTTTTGTTGACATCCTACATTTGATAAAAATGACTACCAGCATCAATAAACAGCTTTTATGACTACTCAACCAGCCAAGTCATATACCAAACCATGCTTGAACATTCTGTTATGACATTTTAGTATGACTAACAACGGTGTAAATGATCAATGGTCTTAATTGCCTGTGTGAACGCAGTTTGGAACAGTACGTCAATAGACATGCCATAGATTAACACCCGCGCAACAGTTCATGTAAACCAAACCAAGGGCCAGTCAAAACAAACCAGCAATCACTCCTGAAGAGTGAAAAGCTGTTTGTCCACACAGCGTCTCTGCACTCAAGGCTCTACTCAGATGTGTGTGTAGGTTTAGTTTCAGTTATGTGTGCCAAAAATGGACCAAATAATATTTACATATATTTCTTAGTGTTGTTAATCTGGATATTGTACCAGATCAATGAAGATTTGACTAGAATAGTTGACTTAAAATAATCAATGAATAACTCAAATCACCTAAAAGCTGGTGCGCATACATGTATCCACAATATTTTATATGATACAGTATATAATATTTTAACAGGCCATCATAAACAGTTAACACCGTACTGTGTTAGGAACAATCTCTGTGCCAAACATCCACTACACCTGTAAATGATTTATTGTCATTGTTTGAATCCAGTTTTTGTTCTTTAATCATGTAAATATTACCACATATACTCAAACTACACAGGCTGTTCATACTGTATATAATGTCATATCCACCAACCTTATGTACATAAAGCAACCTGCTACATACACCAAATTTATTTTAGCACCCTTGCACTATTGTCCTATTCTGTCTACAAATTTTAGTGTTTTTTTTACATACATATAGATCTACATATTCATACATTACATCTGCACGTAGTAGTTTAATGTTTGTGTTTGTCGAGCTCCTTGTTTTGAGCTGTCTATATCTGTGCATGTGCACTGAGAGCAAAGTGAACATGTGTGAACACATCTGGCCAATAAAAGTGTTTCTAAATGTGATTCTGATCAACTGACTTACTAACTTCAGATATGTATTTGCACAAAATGTACGTTTCGCATGTGAAACATAATTTATTGCAAACGACACCATCGACCGTTGCAACAACACTGAGCAATGGAAACATGATTGTTGGTATTCCTGCTGTGTCCACAATAACTGTGCAGAAGACAGATGAAGTGCATTTGATGCAACAAACAAAACGCTGATCCTTCTGTCTAATGATGATTATTAATGGGATACACAGACAGAAAGGTCACATTTTTGCCATTTCTTAGACGGTCCACTTCATGCACTTTTAACCTCTCGGCTCCCTCATCTAAACACATACTGCTCTAAGCCTCGGGTAAAACAGCAACAATATGTGGGCTTCTTAAAATTGTGCAATGGTGAGAACATAATGTATCCCACAGGAGGGCTAGAGATCGGACAAATGCCTCAGGGGCCTATGGGAGAAAGAAAGGTATTTGATGCTCTTAATAAACACATTTCAATAATGTAAGCAACTCTGGCTCTTCATAAAGCACACCGCTACACACACTGTGCTGCTTATTTTGCTCACACTCTTAGAAATGCAGGAATGTGCTGAGCGAGAAGCTGAGGAATATGTTCAAGAAATACTTAAGTGTGTCCATTATTTTTTCTTAGGTTGATTTAATTTACACAGAACTCTCGAAAAATCATTACAGCTCCGTTTTCTATTATAGTGGCAGTGCAGTTAGCGTAATGGCCCTGATTACATCTGTCGAGATGGATTAGTTAAAGAAAAGCCTTGGAGATGGCGATGTTCTCTACTTAAAATAACAGAGCAGTGATACAGTGTGAATCACAGCAGAACAGTAACACAAAACTCCACTGAGACAGTCCTCGCTCCCTGCCTCAGCTCCTATAGCCAAAACTACGCCCAGCAGCACTTCCCAACCAACTCTCACCCCCACCGCGACCCAACTCCTCACAAACCCTCCGTCAGCTCAGACCGAAGCCGTGCTGAGCCAGGTCCTCGGTTGCAGCCAGGATACAATTACACGCTATTACATATTTTATTAAAAGTTGGTGTCTTGGGGGACGTGGGGAGGATCAAAACAAAACAAAAAAGAATAACTGCCTGATTAAAGATTTACTGGGAAAGGTCAAGCCAATTGACCCCTAACATACGGCCATCTCATCTCCAAGGAGAGGCTTGTTTTTCCTTCGACATATTTCAGGGTGTTTGATTCCAGCAAAGGAGCCAACTAAGATAAAAAAAATAAAAACACAGATAGAGACGCAGACGCATGGACAGACTGGTAGAGGCAGAGGCAAGAAATGCTGGCATGAAGGACAGAGCAAACAAAAGGGATGCATGAGATAAAACAGATGGCTTATGCGGGCGATGAGTGGCGAGGATTTACCACATGATACAAGTGGTTAAACATATATCCATCATCAGTACTGCAGCGGGCACAGTCACGAGTTTTAACTAACTGAACAGTCGTACTATAAATAAAACCAAGTTAAAATGTCATCCTATCTCTCAGTTTCTCTCGGAGAAATGGCACCAACTCAGAGGTGTTTTACTGTTGAGCGTCAAAAAAAAGTAGGAGCCTGAAAATTGCTAATGCCGCAGTATCATTTGTGGCAGATCCAATTATTTCCCAGGCAGGGGACAGTCAAAAGCGTGTGTTTTCAGTCTCTTTCAGCCTTAAATTTAGTCTTGCCACAGGATCCAATTTAATGAGAAAATACTGTCATGATGGGACCAACCAGAAAAAAGGGCAGTGACCTTTTTCAACTCCCAAACCCGCAGTTTAAGAAACGCTGATCTTAAGTGTTTGAAGTGCTCACAGTGATTTTGAGAAATCTTCAACATGACTGTAATGTCATGGCTTGTCTGCCTCACAGACCACTCTTCCAGCCTTTCTGTAATTTAGAATAACAGTCACAAGATCTGGGCCTACAAACACTCTTTTCTCCGATAATCTCCCTGGGTAATGTTCCAAAACCAATGTGTTTTCAAGTTGAATACAAATATTTAAATAGCTCTTTCCATACATAACTTCACTGTCAATTCCTAAACTAAAACATCCACCGCAAGCTTTGGACGAGAAGAAAAAAGAAGAAAAAAAAAAAAGACGCGGTTTGGAAAATGAGCTTGCTAATGTGTGCATGTTGGCCAATACGACACAGAGGAGATCAATCAAGCGCTATGGTCACCGGCTAAAGAATGGAGTGTGTGATTTACACACTCAACGAGGTGCCATGCGCACCATAGTGAAGCACAACAGCCTTTCTGACCAACAACATGGTCCAAGAGAGCAGAGCCAAGGGAAAACAGCCACGAGATGGAGAGGGATGCCAACATAAGCCTCGACTTCTTACATGTCTTGTCAGTCTCTGGACTATTACATGATTCCACTGACGAACGCGTAGCACCAGTCCAAACAAAAAAAAGACTGAACTGACCACTAAAGTCTAAATGGCAGCTTAGGGAATGCATCAATCAAAAAATATATGCTTGCCTACTAACCCCACATAAAAAATTGATATGATCACTGGACAATATTTCAAAAGGGTAACATACTATTTGAAAATTTTTCTGCTTTGAGGGGATAATACTGTATAATACTGTAAAGCTGATTTTGGGAACAGATGTACGCCTATATGACACTTTGTACCTCCAGGAAATTATATAGTGTGTAATTTGGTTTCAAGCCCAATCCTGCATTGCAGTTATGATCGCTATCCATGTAAAATCCCCCAATTTCCTCCCAACCACAACTTTTCAACGTCAGCACAGACGCATTGTCTATTCATTTCTAAAGGATATCCTCCTGATAGGAGAACATGCTGTACAGAACACACACATACTGTATATGGCCATGCCAACGCCAAGGGCATTGTTTGTTCTTTATGTACTCCTGAGCCCTGCCCCATGACTCTGCTGCGGCTCAATACATCAATTCCCAAAACATAACCACCCTCTTACAGAAAGACGTGAAAGGTAATCTCAAGGATATGGCTGTGTGCGTCTGCCCTCTACAAGCTGCGACCTCTCTGCCGAGTCCCTCTAAGTTTCAATTCCCTGGCCTTTAATGGCTTGTTGCAGAGCCTTGCAGCCAAATCACAGACCTGCGTCCTTTAGACTAACAGAGTACAACAAGGACTCTGGTGGAAGTGACACCTCTGGACATGCTGTTTAACCACAGCTAAAATGGGTGAGTGAACAGGCCTGTTAGTGGTAGGATTTCTGCTATTTGCGTCATTTATAAGGTGTGTGTAGGCGAGTAACAGAGATCAGGGAGCTAGTTTCTGCGTTTGTGTGTTTTACTGTCAGCTGCTTATCATTATTGTTATTACTGGTGTGTCTCTTCTTTTCTGTTGACAGTGCTAACCTGTGATCCTCGGGAGCCTCTTTTGTGGTCCCAATCCGAGCGGGGGAGCATCTGTAAGAAAAAACAAAGACAGAGACATGTTCAAACCACAGTCCCGCACATCCTGTTTCTGTTAGCGTCCTACAACTTCTCATAAAAGGCGACACCATTATGTAGATATACTGCGCTGCAACGGAAAAGAGGAGGAGCAGTCTGAGCGATGATGCAAAGAGCCGAGGAAGTGTGTGTGGGGGAATGGAAACGCTCATAAATGCAAAAATGGGTTTTGTCTATTTTTTTCACTTTCCATTAAGCACAGACGTCTAATGCAATTTCACACTCAGGTTTGGTTTACTTTAGCTCCTATTCACTGCCTAAGGGGCTGGTGAAGGCTGAGGATTTTACGCTGTCTAATTACCAGCCACTGTGTCCTCCCACAGGCCTCGTAAACCTGTTTTCCACTTTCTTGGGAGTCACCAAATGCATCAGTGCAGCTCTGTCACTGATTTTGGGTGAATATGTTGCAGTAGAGCCAAGTTAACATTAGACACCCTCGCTCCCCCGCCTCTGTTTGGGCTTTCTGGCCCAGAACTGAGAAGCCCAGCATGTTGCTGTGACAAATTGCTGCTGCACACACTGAGTCAAGGGGCTCAGTATAAGAGCCAAACTGATAATTCAGGTGTAATTTACTGTGTCAGTGGAGGTCATTCGGTTGTGTCATGCTGTGAGAAAACACTGAGAAAACAGTTGTTTTTTTGGTCGCTGTCTGTTCAGCGGTGCTGTTCTGTGGAGTGTTTTTCAGCAGTGCTGCTTAGTTCTAAACAAATACGAATGAAGAATGTTTCTCAATGTTTACACAGTTTTCTCACTTACTGTGCCTCTCATGGTGACTAACCATGCAGATAGTTTTATGTGCTGAGGTTTTACAAAATCTGGCTCTGTGTTTTTCCACCTTTTCCCAATTCAATGGAGGTGAATGGAACATTAGTTTGTGTTGATAATCGAGGAATCATTTGGCAAATATGCCAAACATACTCTAGTTATAGCTTCTCAAATCTGATTATTTGATGCTTTGCTTGTCTTAAAAGATAGTGCCCAAGGAGAATACATCTCTGTGGGGTATTCTTTGTGATTTAATAGCTTAAATCATGAATCAGTTAATCAAGAAAATAATCGTTAGTTATAAGCGTAGTGTCAAATATGAATAGAATATGAATACTTGCATTAAGACCCTTTCTGGTTATAGTCCCGTATTCAAAGTCCTTGATAATGTTATACCATTTGTCAATAAAACAATAAATATTTACTCAATAAACAACAATCAAAGTTGAAGTTTGGGGGGAAGTCCTTAGATATTATTTAATAGATATCTCTCTATATTTTCTCTCTTTATAAGAACTATAATTGACATCATAAACAAACATTTGAACTTTTCTTTAACCGAAAACTGATTTCACCTGTATGGTTACAGGTCCTTCTCACTCAAACAATCTAAAAAAAAAATAATACTCCGGGTTAGGCTACCAAAACTTTTGCACAAATAAAGTCCAAATGAAAATGAACAACAGTTCCAGCTCCACCGTATTTAGTGTTTACACATCTACATGTCTGCACTACCACCAGCTCGCACCGCCTCTTCCTGCTCCTCCCTCCCTGTCACATCTCTCTGTCTGCTGTGTTTATGTTCATAAAGAGTATGTCTTTAAAAGTCACCTATGAGGTGAGACGTTGTTTCAGTGTGTGTGTGGCTGTGACCATAGTTTGTGCCGCTGTGCGCGCGACATGAACAATCAAGCGGCATCTTCAGCTTCGATCACATTTGATTCACAGTGGTCGCCATAAACAAACAAACAACCCCTCAGCTGTCACTACATTTTGATTCAAATGTTGCTAAAATATTGCAGAGTTTTGAAAGCCCCTTTTCCTGGTCAAAAAAACAGCAAAGACAAACAGAAATCTCTTCCAACATTGTCCCAACTTTGGTAGAGAGTTAAATGCCTTCACATCCCAGTAAGAAGCCGAATGAGAAAATGTTTTTTCAAGGTCTTTAAAGACATGAGACAGAAGTCATAGCAGGTTTAAATCCTGCGTTTTAAATTTTGATGATGACTCTGTTTACATTTTGGTCATCAAACGTGCCTTTGACATATTTAGCTAGGCAAGACACAAGATCTGGTCTGTTGGCTACTTTGTGGGATAGTTATTGTACATCCCATTCTTTAGTCAACAATAGGTACTGCTCCGCAGAACATTGTGACCCTGACAGTCAGCAAACATGGTCGCCATCATAACAATCACACAACATGATGTACACCCATTCATTAAATGCAAACCGCTTTTCCACAGTTTGACATTTAAGAGGTTTGAAAAAAAAAAAAAAAAAAAGCATGAGGATTTGCCCTTTCTCAACAAACATCTTCACTCTCTCATCCTTCATTTTCTAGGCTGTGGACTGCAGCTATTGAGGAGCCTAGTTTGTCCGATCATCAGCACGATAATATCTGTGAGCCACTTTAAAGCTCCATCAAGCGCGCATGACTCTTCTCATGCATTAAAATAACCATACTAGATGGAAAGTCAACAAGCAATCAGCTGCGTAAAAGGCTCGCGTATGACATGTAAATTACTGTAAATGATAGCATCAGCCAGCCAGTGAGCTGTTTGTCTTATTCTTTACTGCTCTGACGACAGGGTTCTGCTTTTACAGCATAGGATCTGGCAGCAGCTCCTCCATGGAGGAGTCCTGCTCCATTAGAAGGTCCTAGTATCAGTTAGGCTCTCCAGGCGCACACACATAAACAGCCTTTCAGTCTTACAGTCTTATGTAACCCAACCTTTCATCTCCATGCTCAGAGAGACAGACTCAGACTACACAGAAGTCTACATGCACCCTTTGATGTGCAAAAACAAAAAACCCACACAAAATCAAAGCTGAGCCTAAAATTTGAGCGCCGCAGATAGCCCCTCGCACAGAGTGACTTTACAGGCCACAGTGGAGTTCATTTCCTCTGAGACTGGCTCAAACAATTTGATCAACAAATACATGTGGATGGTGTGCTACTTACTTACTAAACCAAACAGTGGCGCAGTCTGGTGCCACTGTGTTCAAATGTTTTTACCAGAGCTGGAAAATCAGTAAACAAAATATGTTGGTGTTAGTGCTTTCAAACTTCAGACTGCTAGGGTTTGAATAAACAAGGAATTACTGTAACACAAACATCATCTATTTTTCAAAGACGAAAATGTCAACCTCACAGAAGCTGAACTTTGTATAAGTGACTGCAAAAGAAGAAGAAATGTGACAATACGAAAGAGGCTTTATGTCAAGCCAGATAAGCCTTTACAAAACAAGTCTTTATTACCTTGTTTTCTTTCAAGAGGATAGAAGAGAGCAGTCTAAGATTATACTTAAAACATGTGACAGTCCACTGCCAATATTATGTCTGAAGAGGTAAAACCACACATGAATGATTTCTTAGATATCTCCAGGTTTTTTTATGGACACCATCCAGGCAGCATAACACAGCCGAAGCAGTAAAATTTCCAAATGGATTTGTTTTTGTCCTAAAGCTCGAGTGCACCTACTGGGAAAAATAACAACTTTGTAGAAGTTATGCCCTTTGTTTCACCCTCTGCAAGATTCATTATGCTACCCCATAACTCAGAATAAGCCAGGTCTAGCAGTGGCTTTCCATCACTTATAGCAATACTCGTGATTTATAAGAGTGAAACCAGTCCTTGGGAGAAAAAAAATGCTTTGTGTCTTTGAAAGTGGAAGTATGTCTTTCAATCCCAATGCTACAGCTACCAGAGTAACATGACACACTCAATAAGGTCTGAGGCATTTTTATGGGACTCTGGCTCCATTGTGAAGACATTCTGGAGATTTACTGTACTTTCATGATGCAGAGTGATACTCTCAAGCAACAAACAAGAGAACTGTATTTATAAATTGACTTTAAACTGGATGTTACTGTCTTTAACACTAATAATGTATTGGGAACGTAAGATTGTATCTCTTTGTATCTTTCTTTCAGTGGGTTTGGTCAAGTGGTAGAGGCTGGTAGTCTGAGCCATTTTCCCATTCATTTTCTAGTTGCTAAATAGTTTTCATGTGTTCGCAATTGCAGCACATGTTGTCATGGTGGTGAACTCACTGAGTTAGCTGCTTTCTATCCATGCAGATACACTACAAAAAACAAAAACAAAGAACAAACTTCATTTTAATGAAATGTAATAAAAAACTCTAAATAGTTATGGTAGTTTTCTGTTGTTTTTAAAAAAAAAAAAAATAAATTGTATAAAATTATGGTCTACTAAACTGAACTCTCATAAAAGTATCATCACTTCATTGAAAGTGTTTGACCGTAAGAATTCAGGGTTTCTTTGCAAAAACTTGCAAAAGCTTTTTGTTTGGCAGCTGCTCCTGCCAGTCATTTGACCATTCTTTTTTACAGTGTAGTTTTGGTTTAACTCGTCCATGTTTTGAGACATCTGTCCACCCCAATACTGTGGACATGAATGGAATTTCGTTTGTGGTGCTCACAGCACTAGAGAATTACATTTGAGAACGTCAACAGCAATGTGTCTTTCCAGGAACATTTTGTTTGTGGATAACCCACAAACCTCATTGTCAACAGTTTTCTTTGGCACTATTTTCTACCTATGAAGCCTGTGCACGGTGAGGTCTGTAGAACATTCAGAGTCACAGAGACGTTGTTCCTGGAAAGAGATGTTGCTGTTGAATTTTAAAATGACATTTTTAATAATGGGAGTATCAAAAACAAAATTCCATTCACATTCATTGTGTTGGGTTGGGGCCAAATATCTAAGACTGGGACAAATGAAACCAATGCTAGATACCACAAAAAGTAAGTTAGAAATACTTTTACTCAAAGTGAATTTGAGCCTGAGTTAGCCAAACAGAGTGAGTGTTTTCCAAATGTTACACTCTTTAGCACACCATTCCCTCTTAATGTTACATCAGGTGGTGTTAAATTGCTAAGATGCAGAAGGATACTTCCTGGGAATTGCACATGGGTTTGTTGCTGAAACAACAAGTAAATAAGTAATAAGTAATAAGTAAATATTAATGTAATAATGGAATGGACAATCATATGTGTATCACATGAAAACACAGAAATGCAAAGAAAGCCAAAATATGCCTGCTGTCCTCTGCAAATGAGCTACACTTTCATGACTCAAAATATTGCCAGCCAAGTAAACTCCCAGCCTTCCTCTCACCCAGAGTGTTAAGAGGGCAGCAATGTGGATGCCAGTATGCAGCCATGCCCTGTCCACCACCATGGCTCCGAGCCACAGCCCACAGCAAGCTGCCGTGCCTCTGAGGTGCTGGGTAAACACCATGGTGTCAAAGCACAAACAAACTACTGGAATATGCTTGTTGTTTGACTTGCTCCCGCCAATAACCAGTTGAGAACCACTTCCCTGTGGGTGTGAAGTGGTGGGAGCTAGAGCAGCGGTAGCAGCAGCAGCAGCAGCAGCAGCAGCAGCACCCATTGTGTAGCTCAACTTTCACTATCTGATCAACCTAAAACCTCATAATGAGCCCAACTCAGTGTCATCAACTCTCACTACAGAGCACTTTTCTAAATCTGTCTGGAAAGGGAACCGGAAACTGCCTCATCCTAATATAGCTCAGTGAAATTTAACTGCTAGCAGTGTTTCTTAATAACTCATTCATGATTGGGCCTTCATTCTTCTTTCTCTGCCTCCTGCGTCCTATTTTGTCCCTCATTACTGGCTTCATATGAGTGGAGTTGATGTGTGTCGACTCAGATCTTCAGTAGCTGTGTTAGCTTGTTAGTGCACTGAATTTACTGGGACACAACCTCAGTGTCCATTGAGGACACAGTTACCAAGAAGTGCCGACTAGAGATTTACTGGATAGAGAAGAGGGTAGGAGAAAAAGAGAGATTGCTGATTTTACAGAATGGTTGGGTTGATTAAGGCAGTGTTGAAAGGCCGGGAGATCGGTCTGCAGGATTTCGATCAGCTTGACCCAAGGGTTTTATGCACCACCTCTCTGTCCAATTAAACTCACTTTCCTCTCACTTACAGTCAGGTCTGCAAAGTCATGAATTCACACATATGCCTACTGACGTAAATGCACGCACACACATGCACTCAGATTCACACCCACTGCCTTGAGGAATATTTTCTTACTTCTCCTTTGTTCTTTTATCACTGCTCTCTGTCAAAGATATTCTGACGTCTGCCGTGCTTGACTCAGACATCCCTGAACTCAATTTCATTTCAGCCAACTACAAAGAAAGTAGGTCAGATTCTACTAAGGCTCTCTATATGACAGCTTCAGAAACGACGGTGGCTTAGTCACCATCAGGACACCATCAAGGCATCGATCAAGGATTCTTGTACTCATTTGGATGGGTGTTAGAGCCACAGTAAACTCTATACTGCTCATCAAGACTTTGAAAATGAGGTGCATTCTTGTTTTGCACCCCCAGGTGGAGATATTCTCATGATTAGTGTCATATATGTAGCTTTCTGTTTTCTCTTGGGACCCTGTTTGGCAAACTGTCATTCTTGTTTTATGATGTTTTTTAAAGAATCATGACAATGTATATTTATAGGTGTGCCTTCTTGGATAATGGGAACATTGCACAGCTGGAGAAACTAACGTCATATAATACTTGCACATGCATTTTAAATTTGAACTCCATTAATTGCTTCCTAAGCTTCGAGCGCAGGAAGTTTTGATAATTGAACCTTCTGGTCTACCTGGTGCTCTTAATCTATTTCTTACTCTGAAGTGTAGACAGATACAGACTTTGATTAAAGCTGTCAGCCTTAAAGATTTAATATTAAATTTAGCATCTGAAGAGCCAATGACAGCTATGTAAATTTGAAACATCACAGGCACATATAAATAGCTTTTTAGTTTTTCACAAAAAACAGATATAATAGACGTAAATGAGAAAAGTCTAAAAGCTGTTCTCTCCGTAATGTATTTACTTTCTCATTCTGTATATTTTCCACTTGCATTTTTTATTGAATAAACTATCACACTCCTTGGAAAATACTTTCATAAACTGTCCTGAATTTAATTGGACTTTAATGGCAACAGTAATGCAAGAGGCAAAAGGAAAATAGATATTAAAGTGCTAAAAATTAATAGGTGTGTTCTGTATACAGTAAAACTGCAGGAATAGAGTGTGGAAAGGCTCAGGTCCAGGCAGACACAAATTTCTGACCCAAACTGTCTGGCTCTTTGTCCCTGTGACTCCGAAAACCTTGCCGCACCTTCTCCTCTGCCACAATCACCCCGAGCACGGCAGCCGTCTGCTGTGAGGACACCCATAAATCCTTCCCAGCCTGCCTGCCTGCCTGCTGAGGGGAGAGTATGGAGAGTCATTCCTATTCATGCTGGCTAATGTTTTACAGGTTTTACCGTGGGGTCAGTCATCGTGGGTCATTTGCGTCATTGCTGGAGGAAGGGAACTATTGAGGTGGGCTGCCAAAGCGGAGGGCTGTGCACAGGGAATGAGGAACACACTTGTGTGTATGCGGAGATTAGCGCACGCACACCTAAAAGCTGTTTGGCATCCACAGCCTCTCACATTCTCTGTCTCATGCTTGCAAAGCAAACACACACACACACACACACCAACACTTAATGAACAAAACCACCACATTTGCATGTGCTTTAAAAAAATATGATCCCATGATATATTAGACACACCAGCTTCTGTTTAACCGTCCCTACTCTTGACACGTTACTCAGACTCTTCTACTTTCTGAAGTGTGACTAATGAGATTTATTGTTTTCACGTTTCCTGGGAGAGACTTAGCCTGATCCTAGAAGAAACCCAGTGTATGAGTCCCTTCCAGAGATAGATCTGTCAGTCTCCCAGGCTGAAAGCACAGGCTGCAAGGATGCTGTGACCCAGAGAAAACCTCAATGGGAGTACCCCATATTCTGACCTCAAAAACTGTCAAACACAGCTGCATGAGATGTGTCACAGACAAAGTGATAATCTCTTCATGAAAGCCCATATGGATATTACAAAAATATCTCTAAAGCCTCATCCATGTTTTCTTAGTCATATTACTTATGTATGCGCCGTCTTTCTTTGCTCATGAGCACTGGTCCACTCCTTCACAAGCAGTTAGGTTCCCAGCTCCACACATTCAGCTGGGTGAAAAGAGGGGATCTAGCTGGGTAGACCTGGCAGCCAGTCTCAAAACAGCATGCCAACGCCATTAGTGTATAATGGTCCAGTCAGGATTACTGCTGGGGCCTGGAGAGCTGAGAAGGGAACACAGCACTCACTTGTTTGTTTGTTTTACAAGCCTCTGCTCTGTTCAGTCTGCAAGGTGCCAGTGGGCTTTGTGTAGTTTAATTCACAGTTGATTTAAACGGTGTACAGTGTGTCAACAATAGCCACTACTATATGGCCACAGCACACTTGTTTCGAAGAGTTGTGTCAGAGGCTATGACATATTGCAATTCATTTCATAAATCCGAGCTAGCTTCCTCTGAAATACTGAAATTAAGCTGCTGCTGTCACTCATTCTGCTGGTCGATAGGTTTGCCCGAAGGTGATCGCACCTGCTTGTTAATTGCTTGTTAATCGACCATCGAAAGTACAACTAATTCTCTCCTACGTGCTTTTCGTGTGTTATTGGCCTGGCTCCTGTTCATCAAATAAGATGGACAGCGTTGCGATAAAGAGCGCATTTCCCCATCATCCATCAACGTTGGGATTCAGCTCTTCAGCCTGCTTCAGCCACTTGGGTATTTTCCAGCTGAGCTTTCATCACAAAATGGAAATGGCAATATTGATTTATGTGTCTTCTTGAAGACTTTCTGTAGCGTTTATGAATTAAATTATGAAAGGCCAGGCGATTAGAAGTGTAGGCTGATAAAAAGGGTTAAACCACATTTTTCCCCATTTGCCTTCCCACAGGACTTATTTAAGCAATGAAAAATGGATAGATTTGTGCTAGTTTAGTGCACACTGCAGGTCTCAGACAACAGGGCTGGGTGTTACAGTTCCACTGTAAAATGTTTTTATGAAGCCATAAGTCTGACTGGGACAGGAGGCAATATTTCTTTTGAAGGAGGCAGTCTACGTCAAAGGGTTTTCAAAGTTAATGAACAGTTGAACAGCAAAACAATTTGGACCTGACTTTGACATGTGAACTGAACCAAACACACTAAACTGAATCGTGTCAATTTTGGCTGACTAATAACCCGGAAATCTACTTTTTGATACTACACTGTTCTAGCTTTAGTATCTCGCTTACGCTTTAAAATAATTTAGTGAATAAGTAATAAGAATCTGAGAACGCAGAGTGCAAATCAAAAGCAATGTTATGAAAGCAGCATGGAACTTTGTGTGTGCATGTTGCCTTCAGTGCATACATTATTTAATATTTTATACACAGTCCTGACTCAGCAAGGTCTGCGTTCTGTGTTTTGTTTGTGCTCATCAGAGAGAGGACCACACACACATCTCCCCGACCATTTCAGCTGCATGTAGAACATTTACAATCCCATCAAGATTCCCACAGGACTCCGGTAAACAAACAGACAGCGGCTGCCTGCTCAAGCATATGCCTTTAAATCACATCCCTACATCTTTTATAAATCACTGATGTAGAAACATAAATGTACAGTCATGACAGCACCAATGTACTGACTGATGCACTCAAACACACATGCTTTGAGTACATCAGTCAGCATGAAGGTGTGTGAATGCCAGCCTCTAATAAACTGCATGTGTACCTGCGTGGGGGTATAAATCTCTGCTTCCTCTTTTTGCAGGTGGAAGGATTTGCATTACAGAGCCTGTTCCCCGAGGAGAGGCTTGGGTCAGCCCCATGGGCAGGTTTTCCACCATTAGCTTGTAAAGCGCTTGCTTTGTCAGTGAAATTCACAGAGGGCTCTAGTTCCCCCATGTAGAAGGAATGCAGGGGTCTGCAGGGACCATGAAGGTACAGGGGAACAAGAGATGGCCTTCCATGACACACTCTGTTGGGCTTCTCTCTATGAGGCAAAGCACAGAGCCATTAAGAATGGGCCATCGTGCTGATAGCCATCCTGGAAACCTGGCTTAGAGCAAAGAAAACAGGGGGATAAGATATGGGAGATGCTGGTTTGTCCTCTGGGGATATAGGCTGCCGGTTCTATGAGTGACAGAAAGCCATCTTCTTCAATCACACCCATGCTGGGGCTCACTGAGGCTTAGCAAGCACTACACACTATATACTATCTTGAAGCTCTCCGTTCTGCTCGCTAAATGATATATGATGTGATAATAACCAAAGATATTGTTGTAATAATATGTTGTCACTGTGTCATGCAGCACTTTTGCCTTTGGCAAAGGTATATCATGATGTATGGTTTTAGTACAGCTCTACTGAAAAGTGACAACAGCACTGTGACCGGACCACCCAGAATGATTGTTCACAGGCCCACTGCAGGGACATATTTATTTCAAACTGTGAATGTACGAGTCGATACGTGCTTTATATGTGTGTAAGGCAGTGGTGGAAGAGGTATTGTGTTCCTTTGCTTTAAACATTAGCATTAGGACGCCATGTTTGGAGCCATATTTCCGGCCACCAAGTCCAATATTCATTCTCGCTTTAGCCCTGTTTCCCCAACTTCTGGGGAAATATATCTAGCCCTTTAGCTGCTAAATGCTATACTAATATGTTCATCACGTTGTTGCTAACTTTGTCTGTCTGCCATTTGGTGCTGGGCAGGTAGTGTATAGTGGGTTTATCAGAGCTTGTTTGCTGAAAACAGCCACCTGCAGCATCTAGAAATTGCAGAATTTGCTGAATCAGGTGATAATTCTCTGTGTTTGTCACCTTTCACATCATATGCAGATCTATTGTTAATATAAAACTATGAACAAGTGCAGCTGAAGTTAAAGGGTGGAAATTTTACCAGCCAAAGTGTATTGAGCACACATTAATATTTCTACAGTTTACCTTGTGATAGTTGCAACGTTGAGTTGTAAAATCCTGTCTCAAACACTGTGCAGTGTTTTAGCATCCAAGAAGCCTTAACATTCACTGATCTGCTACTCAAACTAGACTTCCTGGATCTTATTTCACATCGCACTTGAAGCAACACTTCCCCACCATCGCTGATCCGTTGTTTTAAGGGCTATTTTGGAAAGTATCACAAGTAAACGTATTCAGTATTAAACAGAACTCCCCCTGTCAGTTACATGGGTTCTTACTAATGCAGCTTTGTTTCTTTTAAGATTATCAACCTACCTATCTTTCTGTCTACCTGAGATCTGTCCAGTAATTAAAGAAATGTTTGGAAAAGAGGACTGAAAATTAAAAGAAAATAGAAAAAGAAGATTGAGTTGTCCCATGTGTCCTTTTAAAAATGATCCAGGCCATTTTCAAGTTTGGGCAGGTGTTGAGCCAAAACCTAGGAGGAATTTGACAATGTGCAAACTGTTTTCTAATATTGCACTTGGTTTTGCATCTTAATTTGTAATCTCATTATTTTTTTTGGTGTAAAATCCTGAATATTTATCTTCAAAGTACCTCATAACTGTAAGTGTCAGATAAATGTAGTGGAGTTAAAAAAGTATAATATTTCCATATGAAATGTTGAGGAAAAGTATAAAGTAGCATAATATGGAAATTGGTGTAAGCATGTGATGGAGTTAAAACTGTGTTTGTTTGTTTGTTACAGTACATAACAGTCTGTAGGAGAGCTGGTCCTTTATGTGTTTACCCTCTATGTCTTTGAGGTTATCCATGTATAGATGTACAGTAAACATACAGTGCATTATATCCTATACATATTCCTGTGCTCTGTTTTCATGTCTGCGTGAGCATACAGATGTTATGGCGTTCATGTATGCATGTGTGCTCAGGTTCTGGAACAGCATGAAGGCCAACCACAAGCTAGAAAAACACAGTTGTTGTTCAAACATGGAAGGAATCCTAGTAAAAATACACAAAGCATTTGTTTCTTTTTTTCACACTCAACAACATGGACCAAAACTCTCTTGAACCTTCTGGATCTGCTTGATCAGAGTCACTGGTGCCACCCACGCATACTCACACATCACGCCAAACGGCTACTTGTGTTTACCTAGCCATGTGACTGAAGCTACGGTACATCCAGTGACGTCAGCTTACATTCCACACATTCATCAGTCTTAGTTCTCACCAATACTGTCTCAGATGCTGCGGAACACAAGGAGCAGAGATCACACATTATAAAAGCAGCAATCATTCACTGGGCCTGTGTTTGCTATATTTATCTTTTACTGATAAAATAAATAAGCACTACTTTGTGTTTGCCATCTGTTTTCATAAGCAGTTGTGTGTTATGAACAGCTATCGCCTGAAATAGTCCTCCTGTTCCACTTAAAACATGGAATCCATAAATAATTGCAAAACTGCTGTCAAGAGATGGATACAGGAACAAACAACTCACTACATAAGTATGCATGAATGCTTCAGCTTTAAACTACAGTATGTTTGGTGGTGGTGCTTTTGCTTGACGTGTCGACAGCTTATTGTTAAATTAGTGTAAGTTTCTCGCTTGTATTACAGAGGACAACACTGGTAATGAGAATCCTGCAGTATATAGTATTTATGATAATGTACAGTATAATTAATGAATCATTGTGTGGTGGAATAAATGGACAGAAGTACAGAACAGACTCCTGGTTGCTTTTGGACTACAATATTTCTCGCTGTGCTGTAGTCAAAAATATTGATTGCTCAATGTCGGCCTAATGTGAATAATTTAGTTGACACATGTCAGGCATGTACTAATCAATACAATATGACATGAAGTTAGCATCATGTCCTCGAATCAACCCTGTCTCCTAAAAGTCACATTTATATACAACTTAAATACTAACTTCATCAACCTAATGAGGAAAACGTTTCAAAATGTTGATTCTGAACATATTGGCAAAATCTTCCATTTCATTTGCTCTTATCCACTCATGTAATAAAATATCCACTTGTAGCACCTAAAGCAAGGGTAAAGTGTTTAGCATCTGGGTCTCTACATACAGGACTCAGGATGGATAACGACTCGCACCCATACTGAACCACCTCCCTATACGGGTTTCATCCAGTACTAAAATGAACCTGAAAAAGTGTGTGGGCAGCAATTACACTTCCTCCCGCATGTAAATGAGATTACAAATTAGTTACCTACAATGGTAATTTCTTTGATATGTGAATATGTATGTGAATGATAAATTTGATCAAAAACATGAACACAGGAGAGTCACACGGCTTCATACGGCAACACTTATTATGATTACTATTATAATGCATTATATACATACATACTTGCGTTATAATATTCTTATGTATAGTTATAATTATAAGCACTCATAAATATTCCTAATATTTTATCACAATAATCGTAACACATAAACCATAAAACATTTGCAATGGTCAAATATTAAAATAGTTCATAATTTCTGGTCACTCACTGACATCTTTTTTGGATCACACGTACTACTTTATAATGCATTATGATCCTTCTGAAAAAAATGCCATTGTGTGTCATCATGAAGTATTGAGTATGAATACTACTTATGAGTGCAGTGCACTTATAAGCACAGTATAATGCATTTCTAAGTATGCTTATAATGCCTTATATACAGTACATGGACATCATAATGAGTTATGATTAATGATCTAAAGCATTCAGAATTTTTCCAACTATAATCATACATGGGTATTATAGTAAAACACGTTATAAGAGTATATAAGTATGTTTAAAATGCATTATAATGCATTATAATGCATGGGTATCATAAACAGTCGCACCCTTCATACTTTACATTCTGTTGCTGAAAACCACAGATTCTCAAAACATAGAAAGTTTAAGACAACATAGCTCTAAAGGGGTTTCTAAATTCTTAGTCTATCCTAAATAGTCCACTCTGCAGCACAGCTGAGGAAACAATTAGCCTGAAACCTTTGACTCTCAAATTCTGCTCCCCACCATGTGGTCCAAAGACACCACAGAAAAGAAGACATCATCTTGCTACCAGAGAAAGCAGAGAAAACATGATGGAGAGTGTGATGGAGGCTGTGTTTAACCTCACTCAGTCATTACACTGTCCAAATCCTCATTTGTTATTCACTTAATTGACCAATCAGTAATGATGACGGGATAATTAATCAAACAATGAAAAGAAAGATTAATCCAGGTTTTAAGATCATGTTCAGCAGAGGTTCACATACTGTATATGTCCGACAAAGTGGGTCTGTAGCCCGAGGCTAGTGTGACTTCTCATCTGTAATTGCTGTAATTGCACTTTCCGTAGACCATGGAAAAGCAGAAACAAATAACGTCTGCTGCAACTCTGAATAAATGACGACCATCAGGATTGTTTTCACAATGCTGGCTTGAAAAATGCCCAATTGGAAAGGATAATCCAGTATAATGGGAAATAGTTCAATTAATTAGGGAGGTAGACTAGAAAAGAGGTATCATAAAACTAAGCCATAAACAGCTTCAACTGCATGGCTGATAAGGCTGTACTGTGTGGGACTTGTAAATACAAAATGGCCACCCTCAAGTGAAAAACTGTGGAAAATTGGGCAAACGGTTATTTTTTTCCATCTGAAAAATCTGCATGTTTATGATCTGCATGTGCGCATTAATTTAATGGAAAACAGACCCCAAAACAAATTAGTTCTCCCGTATAACCTGATTAGTACAGCTGCACCAGCCTGAACCAAATGGATCTGGTGCAGACAACCAGCGGAGATAAAGAGGAGGGGTTGAGAGTGGGAGCTCACAGATCTGGCCACAACTATCACTGTCACTCTGTGGAAAACCCGAAAAACAAGAAAGGAGGAAGAAACTGCAGACAGAGCTCATCCAACCTGCATCCACATCCAAAACATTCACTGTCAATGATTACAACATTACAGAGCTAATCACGGCAACAATAATGAGCTATCAGAAGTTGGAAACCAGCGGCTAAATGATGCCTGTCAGGTCGAAGGAGATTGTTTTAGTAGAACAGTGCATTTTCCATGTGTCACATTTCATTCCAATCTTTTATACACTATGATACCAACTAGTAGATTAACAGTGATGGGCTGTTACTTGACTGCATTGTTGATGAGAGGGATGGATCAATGTCACCCTCTTACTATATTTGTCTGTAAAAGACAATTATTTGAAGCTACAGTCAGGCAACATTAGCTTAGCTTAGCATAGCACTGGAGAAAATGTGTTTTCTTCTGCCCCTGTCCACACCAGGGCAAAGCTCTGCTCTGTGCGAAGATCCCTGTCAACCGTCTACTGTAGGTAACAGTAGCTCATACAACCCCACTTCAAAATGCCTGATCTATCCTTGACTGGATTTGATCCTCTGCTGAGTTGGCAGTGCCATGCGAAACTGTGGGCAACCAGGGACCTGTGTTGGCCTCGAGCAACTGTGTCTCATTGGGTTATGGTTCGATAGTGCTCCTGGGAGCTCAGGTCAAAACTCCAGTCACATGCAACAATGCACTAATGGGCATGGCTCTGTTTGTCCCTGGGCTTCAGAAACACGTCAAGGCCAAGTCATCCAGAAACCCAGCCATGACTCAAAATTGTGCTGTAAGGCGGCATTTTTTTTACGGCCGTCATCTGGTACGGCTGCCTTTTTGGCAAACCGCACAGAATCACACACGCTCATGAACTAGCCCTCATGTTTCCTCTGTCTGCCTCTTTTTCCTTTCTCACACACAACCACACATCCACAGAGAAACTTCACACACACACACACATGGTGCACATGCACCTGTGTTGGATAGCCTGTTTTCCACTGGGGTCTAATTGATTGGAAAATGAAGACGGACGCCTGTGCAAACGGAGCCCTGTTGGTTAGCAAGAGACACAGAGTCTATTACAGTGGTCCTGCTCCCGACCCAAACACATCACCCAGACAACCAGTCAGTCCTCACTGTTAGTCACCAATCACAGTCCTGACGGGATGAGTGACGAGCATCCATATGACAGAGAGGCAGCTGTAGATCACTGCTGGTTTGGGGGACAGCAATGCCCCTTTTCTCAGCAGTTATACACCACTTACAATAGGGGAAGGAAATGGGTTGGAAATGGGCAGTGTAAAGCTTTCAGCCCCAGACTCTCTGAGCAATGACAACAGACATAACACAGAGCCATTAACGGCTTCACTGTGTGAGTGTTTGGCTAGCCAGACAAACCGGCCGCTACTAGCTAGAGATTGAGGCTGGCCTCATTATTGACATTTTGATGGTTTTCAGCCTTGGAAAAGTCAGACTCTACAGTAGTCTGATTACAAAGCTTTTCCTGCATTATGAATTACACATGTACACTGGTTATTAGAGTGGTCCACCAAAATGTATCCGCTAAATGTGGAACTCATTATCAGCAAATTAAAAATAGTATGCAGCAACCATAAAATTAGATAAGTGATAATTTTTCACAACACACCTAAACCTGAACTTGCTTTATTGTCCTCTGGCACACTTGGTATCGCTGGAGCTGCATTCATCTTATGTCAGCATGGACACAAGCGAGTATGTTTCTTTTCATCTGAGCCTGTCCTCTCACAAGAGCGAGGCAAGAGAAAGGAAAAGGCAAAACTGTAAAGAGGAAGAGCCTGTAGAAATGAGAGGGGTCGGCCGTTCAGTGGAATTCAACAGTGCATGAAAGGCAGGGAGAAAAATGAATACATCTGGCGTGGAAATAGGAGAGGTGGTTTGTCGGGCATTACAGAGTTTGGAGAAGAGAAGAAAGGAGAGGGGAAGGGAGAGGACAGCGAGTAAAATGGGGGCTAATCATGAAAGAGAGAGCTGGGAGGCAAGAAGAGACGGGAGGATGACTAAAATAGGGACAGTGAAGTAAGAGAGGAAGAGGCTCAGAGCGAGACGCAGAAAGATGGGGATAAATGAAAAAAAAAAAGATAAAAATGTGAGGCTCTAATCATACGAGCACGTTGTGAAACTATAGATTAGGGGGAGGTGATTTTAGCCTGAGAAGTAATGTCTCCATCCGGAGCCGGAGCTTTGAGTGCACATAGGACAAGATGTGGGGGAAAGAAAAAAAGAAATGAATGCACCTCCCCAGAGTGGGGAGCACTGTGTTACCATGGAAACAGCTCTGACGTCAGGGCAGGCATTATGTGATTACTCATAGAGTCTGTTGAGGAGCGGACCAATAAAACAGGGACCATTACTCACACACAGGGAGATGGCCAGAGCTCATGTTACACTCACATGCTTGCATATGCACGCGCACTCAAACACACATACACGTCCAAACAAAAGCATATAGAAGCACACTTGTACCCGCACAAAAAGTACCTACTCATTCTGGCAGCTCCACCTTAAATAAAAGCAGACTGATGATACACTGTGTGGACATTTTTACAATCCAGGCTCAGGAAAAACGTCACAATTTTTACAAGGGCTTCTGATTTGGAATGCGAAACGTGCAATTTCAATGTTGGCTTGATAACCGTGGAGCTGAGGAATGAGGCAATAACCTAAACACTCAGCAGTCAGCGCAAAAACCTCAACACAAGTGTCCCCTCGATGACTGCCGACCACAAGTGTGACTCTCCGTCCCGGCAACGAGGAGCGCAAACACTACCTCATCAGCACAACCACAACCAGAATATCGCTGGCAGAATCTGCGTGTTCTGCGTCCCACACACTCTGACCCATGTCTGACAAAGTACATCAAACATGCACACTGACATGTACACTATTGTGCGTCACGACACACACACACACACACACACACACACACACACAAACACACGCACACTTCCTCTCGCCATCTCCCACACATTCTCCGCTGGGAGTTAAAACACTGTTAGGGCTGATAAGGATCCAGGCAAACAGTGTGGATAAACAGTCACTCTGGTAATTAAGAACCACGAGCCTATCAGAGAAGAGTATGCCGAGACAAACATGTGATCCAGAGTCCATTATTGGGGCCGTAAGCATTCCCACCACAAAGACCATTAGGTGTGCCCAGACAGACGGCGAGAGTGACCAGAACTCAAAAAGCTGAGACTGGCTCCAGTGGTTTCAGCTGTAATCATATTTACTGTGTTTTCACCCAAAATGTCTACTGTTTATCTCTGGTGTCAAGAAAAATTATGTTTTCTGATACACAGTGCACAAAATGAAAACAAATAAGACAGCTGCACGTGTACAGCGTCTTGATAAATGTTAGGCTACATAAAGAACTTTCCTGACATGAAATAAGTAACTTGATCTCTTTGTTATTGTGCTGACTTTTTTTGTCACGCAGACATAAGTCTTCCTCATGTAAATGCTCCGCGACAGGTTTATTCAGATGCGATGGGACGGTTACAGAAAGAGCTTGTGTGATATTTGGTATGTAAAAGGCTGCCACTGCTGGAGAACAGCTGTGACTTCAAAAGTATTCATATGAAGGAAGAAGAGGATTTTATGGATGGGATTTAAAACTTATTTTGTTTTTGAAGGCTTCTGGAGTGAGCATCATGCCGTGGGATGTGGATGTGTGTATTATTTTTACCTTGTGTCCTGGGATTCAATATGGTCAACAACCTATTGGCTCATTAATAGTGTTTTGTAGTTTATAAAGCTGATTTTTTTTTTTACATAGGAAATCAGTAATGTATTGATTTTGTTGTTATAAAATAAGCTGTTAATTGTTCACCACATTTCCTCTAAATGAATAAAAAATATTTTTTTCTCGTCTTTTAGATACAGTATTCACAATAAACAGATAAACGTGCTCATTTTTTTAACTATGAGATAAAAATAATGAGCTATTATTATGTGCAAACATCTTGCGAAACATCAATACTATTCCAGCGGTGTACAAGTGTACACATCAAACATTGCAAACTGATGACTCTCTTTGTAATGACACTCTTGATTGTTTTTTTTTCTTGAAAAGTATGAGTGGGACAGATTAGCACTGATCAAAAGACTGAGTGACTTCAGCAGCTCCAGTCAGAAGCATCTGTCTCTCTCTGTTCGTACATGAAGCTACATGTGTGAGTCAGTATATCATCCTCTGCAGTATCTGTATTTTCAACTGTCCTTAATGTGCATGACGCAAGTTCAGTTATTGCATTTGGGACAAGTGCTCCATGTCACTTCTCTGCCACAAATGTGACTGAGCGCTGGCCAAAACCTGATATACTATACTCTGCACCATCACTAATTTGGTTACAGTGATACCATATCTTAGTTGATCTGATTAGAGGGTTACAAGCTCCCTCCTTCCGTCTGTCCGTCCCTGCAAAGTGTGTGAACGTGTCTTATTTGTGCACCTATTAGCAAGCACACATGTATACATTCATGCAACACAGTGTGAGTGCGTGTGCACCATGTGTGTGTGTGTGTGTGTGTATGTGCTGAAACAAGCTACACTCCACCTGGCAGCCCAGTGAACTTAATGAGTCCCGTATTCATGCAGCATGTGCAGCCACATCCGCTGCCTGAGGCCCTGACCAGGTGCTCTGACACAACACATATTCAAACAACGTGAGCAGGATCTTCGCAGAGGGTCGTGTGTCTCGTAATATCGCTGTGACTAACAGCATACCACCCAGAAGGAACACTTTTGTTTAAAACTTCTCTCTAACAACATTACCTGGCAATAGGCAACTTTATAAAATGTGGGAGGCTCTCTGAACATGATCAGAAACAGGGTGATTGAGTTACTTTCCAAATGTAATTTATTAGTGACTAACTTCTGAAAAGTATAATCACATTGCATATAATCACATTGCCTTAAACTGCATTTATAAACGAAGCCCATTAAGTTAAATGAGCAATCTACTCCAATTTCATCGCAGTAAAATCATTTAAGGTGCTTGAGCAACCACTACCAAGTTAACTTTATAAACCAAATGTCAAGTGTAGATGTTGCAAATGTTTTTTGTCCATAATCTTTCAATCTAAATTTTAATCTGATTGTTTAATGTCATAGTTTTTCTTCTTAACAATAATCCATAAAAATGTTGCAAAAAAAAAAGTGGAATATAATTGCTTGCTATAGGTCAACCAAGATTGTACTCAACTACCACTCAACAGAGTTGACATGATGTACATGATGTTTTAGTAATAATATTTTAGTAATAATATTACGATCATGATTAACCAACGAAAGAACCAAACAGGCTCAGCTAAATACTGTATATAAAGGCTAACCCCTTACTTCATCGCCTAAGAAAAAGCTGAGCCGGAGAGATAAAAAGCATCCTTATATTCACCAGCTGCTTGTGCAGTAAATCAAAAATTACATATTAATATATACAATAAAATATACATAAAATATATGGGATGTCCAACAGAAGATAAAACCTCCTCCAGCATCTCGGACGAGGACTTGCCTGATTTCTGTGGGGCTCTATATGTTAGGAGAATAGAATACAACTCAATTTTAATGCAATACAATTAAGATTAATTCTAATTTTTAACAAAATTAAATGCTTTAACAAATATAATATATTAATAATAATAACAAACTTTAACCGTTCTTACTCAAGGACACGTGACAATGCGCCAAGAGAATCCATGGATCATTAATGGATGACCTACTCTACCTCCTGATCAAACATTTAAGTATCAAAAATAATTTAGGCAGCAAAAGTACAACATTTCTATACAATAAGTACTTGATTCTTGCAGTACTTACTTAATTCTCAAGTTTTTTTTATTGTTTCTCAACCTTTGAAAAATTCAAAACCAACATGAATGATCCAAAATTCAGAGCAATACAAACATGTTTTAGCCATTACACATTTAACAGGAATGTCTCTATGCACACTGAGAAAAGTTCAAAGATATGAGGATAGAACAGTTGGCCCAGTAGGAAGTATCCCAGCCTCATCTGGACTGGGTCCATACGTGGTCCAGTCAACTCAGACCTAGCAACACAAATACACTAATGAATCACAGCTGACTTCTCCTTACTTTACTTCACTCTCCCACTCCTTTCCTCCTTACTGTCTCCTCTTTTCTCACTAAAGTCAAGGACGTAGACCTCCAGAGAGACATTTAGCAATCATTACAGTACAGTGGACTTTCCCTGTAATAATAACTGTGTTGCTACTGATGAGAGGCCTCTCAGAGTTCATTTTCTTTCCCAGCCCCCTTTATTCATGAATTCCTGAGAACAAATGTCAAATTTTTCAGGGCTTATGAGTTAAGGAGAGACCCAGGAAGAGATGAGTGTTACAATTTTTGGAGGCTTCAAATGTGTGAAAGTGTAGGGTTTTTTTTTTTTTTTGCAGCTCACGCTAACTGTGCAAACTGCAGCCAGGCCCTGCAGATATGAACGACTTGGCCAGAGCAATGCTACTGGGGCAGCGGTGAAGGGCACGACAGGACTTTGAAGTGTGTGTGTGTGTCCAACATGCATCATCTCCCCTAATGTTTTCTCTCAAATGTGACCCCTGGTTCCAGTTCCTTTCCAGCAGCTGACCACCATATGTAAAAGGCCCGCACAGGTCCACTGAATCTCTGTCTAATGGGCTGCACAGATGCCACTTTCCTGGAACAATTCCTCTTGTGTGGGTGTGAGGGTGTATGTGTGTGTGTGTGTGTGTGTGTGTGTCCCTGTCTTTCTCCATGCAAACAGACTCTAACGTTCCACACATTTCCCACAATATGTTTCACCACTGTCTGGAAACAATGAAAGGTGCTGGGCGAGAAGTGGGGAGGGGAGAAAAAGTGGAAGAATTGTGGAAAATGGCAGTGGCGGGAGAAAGGGAAACACACGAGGGTGAAAGTTATGCTGCTGTTTGGACAAGCGTTGTTGAGGGTAAGTAAAAAGGGAAGTACGTAAACTAACAGCAGGTCAGTCGTGAGGGGAGGAGGAGGAGAAGGAGAGAGTGAGGGCAGATTATTGACTTAATGGCAGAATCGAGGCTGTCAAGGGCTTCAGAGACACTGTTTGTGTAGTTTGGACTGGGCCTGGTAGAGCGTGCAGAGTGATGATGGAAATCTTACACTCACTCAAAACAAGCCCACTGACCTTTTCATCTACCGGCCCCTGAATCAATCTTAACATTCTGCCAACATGGAAATGAATGAGTGCTTATTACATCTGTGGCAACATCACAGGAACCTAGCCCCCCCTTTACACAGGTGTGGGCGTGCATGTACAAGTGTGTTTTTATGAATGTTGTCTGTATGGACTCCCCTCGACATCCAAGTGCATTCCTGCCATCGAGCAACAATATCGGCACACGTGAAAAGAAGTAGGAATAATCTTATCGGGTCTGCTCTCAGCTCGATGTCCCTCAGTATACATCCTCAAGGCACCTGGCATGACGACCATTTTGTTTTCTGGACATTGTTCTGAACACAGAAACAAACGGCTCCGACCAAACATCTGCCTGAAATGATATAGCCTCTGACTCGTCCCCGGGGAAAAACATAACAAATGAAGAGGACACGGCTGCCAAAACAGAGCTAGATTAAAAACTGAACAATATCAACATAATATAGCACACAGCCAGGGTTATAATTGAAATCAATAGGTACTGATGTTTCCCTTTTCCATAGATCTGAGATATTTGTCAGATTTCTCTTCGAAATTTGGAAGTGACTGCCAGCTGCGGCTTGGCAGGTAGTGCAGCAATGCAATTTTTTGAAATCGAGAAATGCTCTGACCCTGTTATGGACGGAGAAACTTCTATGCAACATAGATGAAATCAAAAAATATGTATCAAAAGTGTCCACAATGATCGCAAAGAACGATTCAAGAAAAAAATGAAAATCAATGAGGTGAAATTTGTTTACATAGACTTAAAGCTGTAACGTTATATACAAATCACATGATCTCTCAGGTTGTAAGGCTGGACTTCGGCCCTCTACTTTCTCCAATAGAGGATGGCTGCGAGCATCGTGAACATACTGTATCCATGATTTGCTTTAATCAACTGAAATTTGTGAAATGCCTGAGTTTTTTCTCCCTCATTACCACAAATTACTGTATGTAGAGGATTGGTTACACCACAAATCGTGATGTGTGTATCAAGTTTAGGGGATAAAATCAGATTAGATGAAACATTATCATCTCCCACAGGAGACTGAGTTCAGATTCACATGGTGGCACATGAAAAACCAATGAACTGGCAAAAAAAAAAAAAAAGAAGAGGAAAAAAATCGGAAAAACTGATGTTTCGGCCACTTGAGGCAGCAGAAACAATCTTGAAATACAACACTGATATATTCTCACCATTTAAGTTGATGTGCCAAACTTTTATTAAATATATTCACTATCCTTTTAGCTCTGTTTTGGTCTCCATCACCTCCTCAAGGGAAATAATTGCCTCTGTAGCTGCTTAATGCTCCTTTATGTTCATCAGTGAATCAATTTGTCTGTCTGCTGTTTGGTACTGAGCAGGTAGCATACAATGCGTTCTTGAAGGCTGTTCCGCTGAGAACAGCTGCCTGCGATGGCTGAAAACAAAACTATGAGAGTGAACCAGAACAGTAAAGTAGTGAGCCGTAAAACCAACACAACGATGCTAAAATGCTCCGTGAGGGGAAGCGTCCTTCAACAAGTCCAATGATAATTCTATGTGGTTTCATAACTACAAGTGACTAATCTCACTTAGATGGCTTTCCTCATTAGTTAAAAATGTTGATTATATAAATGAAGAAAATAAAAGTAGCAATAGAAACAACATTTGGTTTGCATAGTGTGGTTCTCCAGTGGGAATCAGCCTGGAACTGATCTACCCAGTCTCTTGGAACAAGCACAACAACAGGCAACTTTACAGTTTCAATAAAAAGGTGCAGAGAGATAAAGAGAGCCTATTGCACTGTAACATGTCTAACTAACTGCCAGACCAGAACGAAAGGCTTTATGTAACGTCTGAAAGCAGGGGAGTGATGGCAGAGACGAGGAGGAGGAGATTGCCCCTGGCTGGATGGAGCCAGCGGAGGACTGAACTAGTCATTCTCTTGGGCCCAACATCACCTTGTCTCCCACCTTATGTAACAGGGACAACGTAGCTGAGGCATACTGTAGAAGCTTCTTCAGGTTCCTTTCGATCCTACTCAGATCTTTTTAGAAAAAAACAACAACAACCAGATATGACCCGAATGACCCACTAATACCGTCCCTTTTGTCATGCTGTATCTCTTTTAAGCGCACAATCTGACCACATCAGTTCACGCCTGTGCACAACCGCAAACCCAAATGAGACCCGGCTAAAGTTCCTATGCCATTCATTCTTTTACTGTGGGTATTTTAATGGAAAATAAAGGCAGAGTAGAAAGTGTGCATAAGGGTTAGGTGCACATGTGTGCGTGTCTGTGTGTGTTTGTGCGTGCATGCTTGCAGGCTCATCTGTGCAACATCTGCTCAACCAGCCCAAGGCTCCTTGCCTCTTGAGAAGTGGGTCACGTTTCCCGATGACGTCAAAAGTCCTTCTGCCTCTCCAGTTTGTGGAGCTTTGCCAAAACCACCACATGCCATTCCTCGTCCTTATAATGGAAACTCTCTCCAAAGCCTTGATGAATCACCTGCCAAACCTCTCACAATTCTTAAATCTTAAACACTGAAGCGGGTCTGACCATGACAGCTAGACACAAGGTGAAGGGTTGATTATTGATCATAAAAAAAGGTCAACACACATTCATTCACATTTGCTCTCGAAAAAGAACCATAAGAGAGAGAGAGAGGGAGAGAGTTAAAAGAAAGGTGCCGAATTACAGAGAGGACAATGTCAGTAGCACTGCTAAAAAGAGCAAATCTGCAATGTGCTCCCAGAGCAATCATTGTGATCCAGGATGTGAGGCTGCTAAACTGCCTTGAGCCTGAAGACCTGAGACTAAACTCTTTCCACTGTCGATGGAGAGGACAGATCAGAGAAAAATTAAAACTGACTGGGAGAAGAGAGGGAAGAGGTTAGGTATCTGCTACAGTAGGTATAGAGATTTCATTTAAGCTGTCCAGTCCTGCAGGAGGCAGGGATCAGTGAGTATGAATGGAACAGCAGCTAATGGAAAACATTATGGAGAAAGAGTTTGTGGAGAGAAACCTGAGGCAGGCCAAAGCACATAACCATTAAAATAAAGGCTCAGTACGCCTATTTTAACCTCAATCACAATTTTCACCCTCTCTTCACACAGAGCATGTGGCTATGTGTTATCTGGGTGGACAAAGGCCTGTAGGCGCGGATTCATTTGAAGTTTTCTGAAACAATGCCATGCGTCTTATCAACATGGCTCACATGTTGTCATGGCATGTCTTTTCTCACTTCTTGTTTTCCAGGCAAAGACGTGACCTGAACCATGGAGTCCATGGATCAGGGTTGGCTTGTGCTCCATAAAGCAATTAGCTGGTGAGCTTGGCTATCTTAGGCAGGAAGGGGTGCATGGAACCAACAGCCCACTATCTCCACGACACAGGACTTGTCTGACCACACACACGCACACACGCACACACACACACACGCACAGAAGAGCCTGCTGTTCATAGCCATCAATTGTGGCTGAGTATAAATGGATGTCACATACACAGGAACACGTCAGCCCTGACATCGTTTAGTGTCTCCAGGCAATGTGGAGCATAGCAGCAACAAATCAATAAGACCTTACCTAGCCAGTCTGCTGCACTGTGTGTAGGTGTGTATGAGTGTGTGTGTCTATTAGCACATGGTTATAGTATATAGAAAAGATGTACTTGGAGGTGGTCCTAAGCCTAAGCAGGGATTTTGGAAAAACGGACTGAGGAAAAGCTTTAGCTCCTGCCTTCGTCTCACCAATTCTCTAACAACTGGGCTGAGACTTACACTTTCAAACTGAATAATACAGTGTGTGGTTAAAAGTGTGGGAATAACTCCGGGCCCTCTGGATGTCTTGTCCTCACCATGTACCTAACGAGTGAATGCTTACTTAAGACGACATTTGCTTTAAAAATTAAATTAAATATTTATTGCGCTTAGCACATTGAAAGCAAAAAAAAAAAAGTTCCTGTAAACTTATTCTCATGTCCCACATTAATACTTGATAATGCACAAACTTCCAGAAACTTTCCACACGCACGCACAAACACACCTCTTTCTACAAGGAATAGTGAAAAGAAATAAAGGCAAAGAGGAAACATTAGAATCACATAAATGTTTCTAAAAAAAAACAAAAAAAAACAAACAGCTGACTGCTTTTTAATTTTTGACATCTTTGCCCATTTACTGCTATTTTTAATTAATAAAAATAAATCATTTCCTTGAACTGACCATTAGCAGTTTCTGTTTGCAGAGTGGACTCATAAATATGACCAAAGTGGTGCATAAATGGCTCCACACTGTTAAACTGAGCATCTTAACCAGCATTCCGACACGGTATTTGTTCGTATACAGTGTGTCCATAAAAATCTTAATCATACAAACACTGTATACCATCATGCAAATTCAGCGCTGCACTACAGCTATACATTGCGCTTTTAATATTTGACTAATTGAAAGTGACTGTGCAAAAACAGCCCTTAACCCAAACCCTAAGACTCTCGCCCCTGCAAGGGGTGAAATAACCTGACTGACAGACAGATGTACAGACAGATTTTTTTTTTTCTCTAACATATTTAGAGAGGTAAAACATAGCATTGAGCAGGGAACAGCAGAAGCCTTGTTGGCTGCAGGGACAGACAGGCTCATGGCGAGCCAGTGAGGCAGTGGGCTGGACGGACGGGGAGGGCTCACCAGGCAGAGGTTACAATAACACATTTCCTTGTACCATGCCATCGAGCTAGACAGACATGCAGCCCGCTGACAGAGGGAAATATTTTACTTTTTACTCCACTACATTTAGCTGATAGCCATTAGTTACTTTTCAGATCAAGATTTTATGCAAAACATAAGATCACTTGATAAAATATAATGTAATGAAAGATTAAATTACCTTACAGCATGTAATAAGTTGTAAAAGATGAGATACAATATATAAAATTAAAACCTAGTTCTATAATATAATATATACTGTTATTTATTTTTATACAGAAAGTACAATATGCTAATAAAACCTGTAAGCTTCATAAAACTTAAAGTTGAATACTTTTACTTTTAGGACCTGAGTGCTTCTTCTACCACTGGTATTTTGGAAATAATGTGCAACAGCCCTGTGGTGAAATGGAGAGGTTATAATGTTGAGAAGAAAATGTATACCACATGAACAATTTGAATCAAATAAAATATATGCAACAGCCTGTCCAATTGTAGCCAGGCAGTTGATTACTAAATACAACCATCCATCAGTGAAAACAGCCTTGTCATGCTCCTGAAATATATAATCAATTAATAGCTGACCATGTTTGGATTTATTGGGACGGCTCAGTCAGAGGGTTCAAAATGTTCCTGCTTGTTAAATGGATCATGGCAGCAGCAGCAGCGACAGTGGCCTGGTCTGTTTCTAGTGGAGACACAATGGCCAGACTGGACCTGGGGGATTAGCTGCACTTCCTTCTGAACCTGGACACCAATCAGAGGCCATGAGATCAATTTTGGGACACCACTTTTTCAAATGTGCTTGTGCACACTCTGAGAGAAAATTAACAGTTGTTTCTTCCATTTGTTTTTCACACATTCTACTGACTGCAGCTATTTACGTCTAAGACTACTCTCCTCCCTCTCTCTGCCTCCCCCTCCCTCAGCTTTCCCCTCCCTCCTCTCACAAACATGCACACATACGCACTCGAGCACACACTTCCCGAGGCGATGTGAGAGTGTCTATTCATTCGGTAGAGGCCAGCTGCACACCTGGTGACAGCCCAGGATGGTGGTGTTGGCTCAGGTCAGGGTGTGCGGGGAGGGGAGGGCCGGGAAAGGGGAGGGCTTGGTGAATGAGCCCACAGGCCTGTCCTTCAGGGTCTGCTCAACCTGCACATTCCAGTTCATTTAGTGCTGGGGCAAGCACAGGAATGTCCCCTCATGTAAGGGATCACTGTCTTAAAGGTGGGCTCCTCGTGTGATTGAAAAGGCCCTTCAGCAGGATAAATAGAGATGAAAGCCAAACGTGTTGTGTTCAGTTCCCCAAAGTGATGTCGTACCGGATATGTGCTGGCACCTATTAACCTGCCCATCTTTTAAAGAGCGAAAACATTGCTTCAGCATCATACACACAAGTGCTTGTTTTGCACATAAAGCTGTGGATCGAACTTCAGTTCTTTTTGGTAATTCTTTGATCAGAAATTTCTGATTTTAACAATATTTTTTTACTAAAGAGTTCAGTAGAAATCCATCAACAGCAGTTTCAAATTGGTACTTGTATAAAAAAAAAGCTAACCGGGAGATTTTCTGGCACTTATTGACATGTGCATCCTTTAAAGATCCTTCGGATTTAATTTTCAATCATTTTTCAGTATGCACCGAAATGTTCCTATAACAGAGTATCAAAAACTTCTTTCAGACAGATCAGCCATTTCTGATTTAAATCATGATTTTATAAATTTTGGACTGTATTTGATTTTAACAAACCTCTTGTGTGCTGCTTATAGGTGACACCATGGTGGAGTGAGATGGTTATAACTGGGCACAGAAATTACCAGATGTTTGACCTTGAAAATGCTGTTCTTGGAAGAAGGCTGTTTCTCCCACACTCTACTCTACCCCCTTTTCCCACAGCGCGGAAATCACCTGAGAGTTCAAGATGTACCTGTTTAAGTACACAGCGATTCAGTTTACTTTGGTAAACTAGCAACTTGCCAGAAATGAATTGTACAGTACATCCTCTGGTGCTGCTCAGTTCCTGGCAGTAATTTTAGTGATGTTAGCCAGACAGCAGCCAGAAGAAGGTCTCAGTTTGGAAAAGTCCCCACCGAAACAAAAAAAAAATCACAACAAGCATATTTGAAGCTTGAATAAGCTCTACTTGGAGCCTTCTATCTGCGTTTGGGTCCTATGAGAGATTCCTATCATTGTGCTGATCACTAATACTCATTTTTAAATGTTGAAATATTTGATAAAACTGTGATTGTCATCGTTATTCAGTGTCGTGAAGGTAACAGTACAGAAACTCACACTGGTTATAGCATTAAAAAACAAAGCCCAGCTCTATTCGCGCATACACATAACATATGCGCATATGCAAGTGCATCCAGTTCTTCAAAAAGACGCACTCTCCTCTCTCTCTATCTTTGCCTCACACACTCATGCACAAGCACACACACCCACGTGCTGTACGCATACACACATTTCTGCCAGGAACATTCTGTTCACCTCCATCACTGAAATAGTCGGTCTCTTATGGTAACACAGAAAACTTGAGTGACATAATTGCCTTAGTCTAGAACAGACAGCAGAAGAAGAAAGAACAGCGTGTAATCTAGCCTTCAACACACACACAAAAAAAGTCCATAATTCACTTCAGATTCTAGTATTCTATTCAAATGTGAAGCAGTTATTAGGATCCTGAGGTGTTAATATGTGTGCTGTGTGTCAGGACTGGAGGCCTGTGCCTGTCTAGCAGTTCCAGCTGCGTTGGGTTGTGTCTGTGGTTTGAGGCCCTCCGTGTTTCTCTGAGCGGATTCAACCTCTCAGCCTGCAGCAGCTGGCAGCCATCAAGCTGTTGGCAACACACACACACACACACAGACACACACATACACACATGCTCACACAGACGTCCTTCCATAATTTCCATGGTAATCAGTAAGGAGCCAGATCGTGGTCATGCCAGCGGGTGGATGGAAGAGGGGTGCCCAGCTTAGGCCTGGACCTCTGGTTTGGTTGGCTTAGGTGATCAGAGACACAGGGCAAGAACCAGGATATGAGCTACTCTCGTTGCTGTAAATGAAGGTAATGAAAGAATTGGACACAGATGGGTGGCCATGTAATGTAGAGTTTAAAGGATAACTCCACTTCATTACAACTTCTCTTTCAGTAGTTTTGCCATCTTTGCTATCTGTAACAATAACACTTTTGTCACCCAGTTAAATGCTGAGATCTAGGAACACAGCAGTTACAGCAAGTAGATAATAATGTTTTAATAGTGCTACCTTTTAAGAAATATTCTAATTTGCTTCTGGCATAAATGCTAAGGCTGCAACTAACGATTATTGTTTATTGCTAATCATTTTCTCAGTTAATCAGTCATTTGGTCCATAAAATATCAGAAAATGGTGAAAAATATTTATGACAGTTTACGTTGCTAAAGAAACCAAACCAAATTCTTTAAAAATAACTCAAAACAATTAATCGATTATCAAAATAGTTTAAGCAATTAATTTATATAGTTGACAGCTCAATTTATCATTGCAGCTCTAAGAAATGCTACAGCCGGCAGCTGGTTAGCCACATTAGCATAAAGACTTGAACCAGGAAAAACAGCTAGCTTAGTTCTGTACACAGGTGAAAAAAAAATCTGCCCACCTCTAAATCTTATTATTTAACACATTATATGTTGGTATACTGGGGCAGATTTTTTGCATTTATCCCCTGTATTCAGGCAGTATGCTAAACTAAGCTACGTAACTGTAGCCTGAGATGTAGGGGTATAACATAGTTTGACCAGTCCCCGTTTTGGGTTCCCGGTCAAAGCTGTCCCCGAAAAATGTCCCCGATTTTTACACTGAATGGGGGAAAAAAAAAAATGCGCGCAGACTCAAACACCAGTTATTAGACTGCGATAAATGGTATGTTGTGTATGAACTTATTTATTTTGTGTGTGTGTGTGTGGTGATACATTGACACACATAGGACACAGGGACCTGAGACTCTGTTAAAATAATAAATTAATTAATAATTAGTCAATGGTTGATAGTTGTGTGTGTGTTAGGCTAACTGCTGTATTTTGTGTCGGGTTGGCACCAGACAGTGTTGTGTGGGTAACCAATGACTGTAGTAAGAAATGCAGACCATATGATTAGCTGATGCCCTGAGTCACTGTTTTGTATGTCACTGATGTTAGTAAAGGTGTAACTTGTTATATTAGATTACCATGAGATGACAATGTTATCTCTATGTTACTCTGTTGTAGATTAGGGAGAAGACAAGTATAGGAGAGACTGATAGTAAAGAGTGAAGGAGAGAAGAGGAAAAGAGCAGGAGAATAGTGTGCGTTAAACACTGCTGTGCGTTACTGATACATGATATTTGTGAGTGCTGACATTTTGATTTATTAACCTTTTGCAGGGGCGCCACCAGGGATTTTGGGCCCCATGAAAAGATATCACACAGGGTCCCACCTTCACACACAGACAACGCCAACCATGTGCAGTTTCTGTAACCACACCTCTACCCGTGAAGGCTTCAACTCTCTTATAGTCCGATACTAACTGTGATAATATAACACTGTGTAGACATGCAGGAAACATTCTGCATTCAGATAAAAAGTATTTGTCCCCGTATTTTATTTTATAATGATAATATTTAATGATTTCACCGCCACATTGAAAATGTCCCCCGATTTTCATTTCAGAAGTCTTGTCACCTTAGTATAACACTTCTCATCTCTCTGCACTTTAACCATTTTTTCCCAAAATGTCCAACTACTCCTTTAAAGAAACCCTCAGGTTAGTATTTTTTTGGAAGAAAAACAAAGCTGTATGGAACAATTATTACCCAATACTTTATGTAGAGTAAATGCAAACATGTAAACGCAGCTTGACAAAAATTTTGTTATTTTCTTATCCCACCTGTCAATCAAAGCGCCATGCTGTTAATTATGTATAATCTTAAGCCTTAATATGATTTGAACTAATGAGTTTTATAGAAATTCACCTCAGTACAGTTGTCATGAACAGGAAATTATAGAGACCAAAACTGATTTTTGTACCAGGCTGTAAACATGTTTATTTCTGCTGTGAAATTGACATTTTAACATGGGGTTCTGTAGCCAGCCTTTCTAGCCAGCCACAAGTGGATGTTTGAGGAACTGCAGTTTTGGCACATCTGCGTTGGCTTCACTTCATAGCCACGGAGGTTGCTGCTTGGTCATGAGTTGGCAAGCAATGACCGGTTGGGGAGGAACGTGTCTGTCATGTCAAGAATTTATGACTCTATAATCGTTGACCCAGTGACCATCTAACAAACAAAAACATAGAGTGACCCCGCATAACTCTCCTGTTGTTTCAGATCATGCCACTTCTCAACTCATTCCTATCACCTGGTTTTCCCAACATCTCACCTGCAGCTTGTTTCCTCAAATCTCAGTGCATTTCTAGCATGCTCTGTTCTTGTTCACTGCATGCAGTTTGGACGCAAGACTCTTCCCTGTTCAGATTTAAGAGTAAGCCTGACTGATCTCCTGCTCTTGACCTTGCCCAGAAACTGTTTAGCAAACTAAACTTTCTTGCACCCTGTCAGTTCAGATCTGCCAGACTAGGCTATGAACAGGCAGCATAAGAAAATCAGGCAATGTGCACATTATGCTTATGTAACAGGGTTATCTGTTGTCTGGTGTTGGATGACGGTGGCAGCAGGTTTAGCAGGGTGTTCCAGACGTCCATTCACAAAAACTCTTACGAATTGGACCCCAAGGAGCGTTTCCAATGCCTGGATCAGGAAACTGGGGTCCCTTTCTTGAGCCAGAGCTGGGAGGAAAGCTTGCCGGGGAGCATCTGATGGCTGGGTCTTAGTCCGTGGGGCTTGGCTTGGGCACAGCCTGAAAAAGAAACATAGAGCCGCTGTCCTGTGGGCTCATCACCTGCAGTGAGAGGTACAGGGTTGGGCGCTGCCAACCAGGTGGCAAGCATAGGTGGTTACCAAAATCACATCCCCAAAAGACATTGGCTCTTTTATGAGTGAAAAGGAAATGAAGAGTTCAGGAAAATAAGCAACAGCAGCAGCAAATTAAAAGCACTGTTTTAATTAAACTGCTTGTGCATTCTGATAATCTTACAAATGTGCAAAGGACTTGAGTTTGTTCAGCTTTCTGTCCTAAATTTAACAACTCTCATGAAGGCATTGTTGTCAGAGCTGAGTAATCTGGCCAGGAGGTAATGATTTGTGCGAGGAGAAATTGCTCGCTTCATTACATCATCAACTTAAAAAAAATTCCAGATGGTCCATATTGTCTCTTTGTGAGGCAGAACAGGCACTTTGCCTCTGAGCTCTGCTTAATTTCGTTTTGTAGACAGTGCAGAAAGGCAGAGAGCAACAGAAGCACTGAACTGATAATGGCCATGTCAAACACAATACTCTCACATTAGATGCAGTCAGAGGAGGCAGCACAGTCAGAGTCTGAAGGCATTCAGCAAATCTTTGGATCATATTTTCAACGTGATCATGAAGCTTTACTGTGTTCACTGGCTCAAGTCTGCCAGACAAAAAGAAGAAAAACGTCTCGAATACCATCCTCGTTCAGGCGTCTGAAGTCTGATTCAGTTTATGTCTTTAATGTTGAAATTCTGGCAGCAGAGACCACACATCAGGTCATCTTTTCATCCCTATTTACTCGAAACAGGGCCAGACTGTCCTCCCATTTAAAAACATCTACGTCAGTCAAGCCTGAAGAGTTTATCCTTGACCTTGGAAATGGTAGTTTCACTAAATATTGTTGCCTTAAGGTCCATTTATGTCTTCTGGCCCCTTCTGACACATCTCATGACCTTCATCATGTATCATCACATGACCCTGGGTCTAGTGGTGAGAGGAAGAGTTGAACTAAGTACACAGGGAGAGGACCTAGCTTACTGAGCATTGCTCAGAGTTTTAAAACAGAGCGAGAGAGTGAATCAGCTGCTTGTTGACAAATGTTGACAAAAGTTGTACATGTTTTATAATCATTATCAAATTAGCATACTGTGCCAGAAAGTACACAACTGACAACCTCCGTGGCTGTGAAAGCCAAAACTGCAGTTCCTCAAACGTCCACTTGAGGGCTACAGAACAAGTCAATCTCCATTAGTCCCCATGTTAAAATGTCCAACTTCACAGCAGAAATAAACATGTTTACAGCCTGGTACAAAAACTGTTTTGGTCTCTATAGTTAATTTCCGTCATGACAATTGTACTGAGGGTGAATATTTTTATTACTCATCTGTTCAAATTATATTAGGGCTTAAAGTTATGCATAATTAACAGCATTTGATTGACAGGTAGGTGCCATCACTGATGACTTGTTTAAGCACCTGCGTCATTCAGCCCACCTCAGGTCTGCTGATGATCCACGTCTTTCTAGATTAGCCGGGAGGCGGAAAAAGCAGGCCTACCAACATGGCGGCAGCCAGATCCACAGATTTTGAGCTTCAGAAACCTCTAGGTGATGTGTCAGATACACCATCCATTTTTCATACTGTAAATGGAAGAACATAGTGTACACAGTGTACTAACGGAAGTATCTGAATTAAGACACAGTATCAGTCTCTCAGGAAGAAAGGTGGAAGTAGCGAAACGTCGTGCAACATGACAACAATAAGTTCCTTAACAAAGTCGCTGTTGTAACTCAAACCATCATCTCTTTCTAACTCGGAGGACATCAGTTAAAAATCCTTCACTATAGTCTCATCGTGCTTGTGATTCATTGCACTTTATAATGATTATTTCTGATGATAGATCAATGGGGCTAATTGGTTACGGGAGAAGACATCACTGACTTTCATCACAGGAAGTCTGACTAAACCCTTACTACCATTTCAGGAACTGATGCAGCGATTGTCTAAGGGCATTACGCCTGTAATTATTTCATAGTAATTGCTCTTTTAATGAAACACCTAGATAACGCCATGTAAAGGGTTTCAGTGCGGACCATAACATCTCACCTAAAGCTTCCTTCTTGGTCTCCTGCTGCATATATAAGCAAACTAACCAGTTTTTTAAATGTTGCTCTGGCGCAGCCCCGCAGGGTTTAGGCTCTAACCGCAGTCTACTTTTCACAAATATTAAATGAGCGAACAGTATAATATTGTTAATATTGTTCCAGGAAAGGTAGCATTTCATGTAACAGAGAGAGTTGTCTGCCACGTGAGGAACGTGGTTGACTCTGACCTCCAGAGTGTCCAGCAGATCCAGCTTCAAAGTGCAGTCTGTGTTTCTTTGCATTATAAAGAAGCTTGTGAACCACACTGCCCTCACCGCCTTCACCTCACTGCCATTAGGTATTAAGTACTAACAAGAAGCCCTTTCAGAAGGGAGTTCCTCCTCTGTGCTTTACGGATCTGCAGCATGAAAAGTGCACGGTCAATAGCATTTTCATTTCATGGTCTAATATACGGATTATTTAATCTTCTTTACTTAAGTGGTTATAGGGAACACATCCATGTTGTTGCTGTGTGCTTTTGGTATCATTATGTTTTATGTTTTGCACACATGTTATGTTGAATTTTGCTTTGGTGTATCTGGTAGGTTTTGCACTGAAAAAAACGTGTGGTGTGGCACCCAACAACTGGCAAATACACAGACTTGTTCTGACTTGATCTGTCCATAAAAGCAAGAAGAAATCAGCAGCAGAGTGTTTTTTTCCTGTTGAGCTAAGGTTTTCTGAACTTTAAATCAAAAGTGTCCACTTTGACTCACTGACCGTAATGTGATGTGACACTGAGGTCGCTGTTCTGCAGAAGAGAAAATTTGCAACGGCATAAGATTCATGAAATGAAAGACTGAAACACAGACGCTGAGCTGGGCTTCTTGTTGCTGGACTAGTAAGTAATATTAGCTGGCTGCTATGTCACATGTTGTTGCACTTTCTTGATGTTTGGCTGTTAGTAAAGTGATCAACTTGTTTTTGATCATAAGAAATATAATCATAACAAATACACATGTACAACTGCCCATATTTACGACAGTGGTATTACTCTCTGAAACATGGGACACTAAATACAAAATACAACTTCCACCCAGTGTTGCTTTAATTCACACATTGAATGTACAAAAGATAACACCAATACAACTATGAGTAATATTCAGAAAGAATAGATATTTCTGTTTAGACCAAAGCTGACAGCACTAAATCATGCAATCCAACACGCATATATCTACTGTCACATCTATTTTAAATCACCTGTGATAGAGTGGCTGATGTCTGATTTATAATAAAGATGCCAATATCAGAGAGTTACAGCAAACCAAAATATCTCATCTAGGCAATAACTGTAATATGGACTCAACATTAACGGCATGTGTCAGCCCTCTACAACTGTGAGGTCATTACACTCTTACACATATATTTGTATGAATCATGAGGGTCAATTAGTTTGATTGAGGTCGACTCTACATCTTAGTGACAGATTTAAACAATCAGTGTTGGCCTACTTTGCTGTCATGAGCTAGAAAGCTGCTTGGATTCAATATTAATCTCTGCAATGCAGCTGCCTCAGTCGAATGATGTCTCTACACGGTGACGTTCTACTTTCTACTTTTCTCATTGTGTCTTAAAATGAGTCATTTAATTTCCACTTTCAGACGAGGCTTTCAAAGTCAAATTATTAGTTTGAATTAAGATAAATAGATCCCAGCGGAGCAGAAAATGACAAGTGATTGTTTGTAGTCTGGTAAAATATTGAGTTACTGCATCGGCTCGTAAAATAATGTTTAATAGCGCAATTAAGAAAAGATAGAAGAGCATATTCTGTTTCCAGTGACAAGCCAAAAGAAAATTAAAACAGGAGTGAAATGTCTCTTGAGAGCTGAACCAAAGCTCTTAACTTGTTGGGAAGTTTACTGCGTGTCTTTAATTTCAGAGGTAAAGTAAGGATCTAATAATCAAAACTGAATGCAACAGAAAATTAATTTGTACTTTTGTTTCATGTCTGAAGTCTCCGTATGCATCACCTGAATTTTCGAGCACATTCATTCTCATTTTATTTCCTACTGAAGCAGTTTCTTTGTGACAGGCTTCGAGTGTTTTTTAATTCATGGATAAACACTGTATCAAAATGTTCCCTTTTTTGATGGGCATTTCGATTAAAAGGCAGTTTATTATATAAACTGTGTGACTTACACAGTGGCTCAAATAAAGAGCATGTGCTGTATTAATGTATTAATGAACTGATTATAACATTCCAAATTATAAATGCGTTTCATTTAAATTCACTCACTAATATGACTTTTTAATGACACATTTTACTCTACTTTCTGTCACAATCTTCATCATGGACACATGGACACTAAAGATTGGATTGCTGATGATGATAAAACCTGAACCAAAGACAGAACTGTTGTCCAAATACCCTTTAGTTATTTATTTTTGTTGTAATAAATAATGTCAACATGTTTTTTTTTAATGTATTAATGATTTTATATTATTAAAAAAGCCTCTGCCGGCTGTAGGGGCAGCAGCTACAGTAAAAACTAGACAAAGACAAAGTAAAATAACCTGTGGCCTACATGTCATGAGCTGACATGATGTTGAGACATTTGCTGGTATCCTTACATGCTGTTTGATGTGCTGTAGTTGACGAGCTAATTAGTTTTAATTTAGCCAGTTAGCAGAGCACATTATGGACTAAACAAATAGCAGCCTACAATAACAGAAGGTAAGAAGATGAGAATGTCTTCCCGTCTAATCTGACTAATATTTGTGCTGCACAAAAAGCAAATAATCCGCTACAGCAGCCTGGTGATATTTGCTTGTAATAACTGTACTATAATTAACCATTGTTGGATTTGTCAAAGCGTATTAACAAACTGTGACTGGGTATGGTGCCCAATAGAGGGGAGAAACATTTTTGAGAAGCAACTCAGACTTTAGGCAGCACTGAAACTGAAAGCATTGAACTATGATAAGAAAATCAGAGTCAGTGAGTGAACTTTGAGCGGTGTTATGGAAGCATTTTGTCCAACAGTCTGTACAGTCTGTTAAAACAGTAACATGGTAGGCCACATCTTGCTTTTCTCTGCAAATGTTTGGTGTCTTGTTCAACAAGCTAAAGTTCAGGACAAGATGTGTGTTCATGTTTGTAAGTTAGATAAGAAGGAGACTTCAGCAGGAAAGCTAATCGGCTTTGTTGTTCAGTGTTTGTGGTTCTTGTGCTGTGTGCCTGTCTGCTCTATCTATGATAGAGTGCAGACAATTTGATGAATGAAATGCTGTTGTCTCTGACGTCTTCTTGAAGAGCCGTTTTGAAGCTCAGTGTGGTGGCTCCGGTCGTCACCATCTTGGCAGTCCTGCCTTTGCCGCCTCCCAGCTAATCTAAAATGGGCAAAGATATGGATCATCGGTGGACCTGAGGTGGGATGAATGACACCTGGGTGCTCAAACAATCCATCTGTAAACATGTTTATTTCTGCTGTGAAGTTGGACATTTTAATATGGGGGCTTATGGAGATTGACATGTTCTGTAGCCAGCCTCAAGTTTTTGGCATTGGTTTCACTTCACAGCCACACTTGCTCTGCAGTCACCGTTAATGAACCATTGACCAACCCTTTTTAGATTACATTAGATGGCCTCAAGAACTTACTAATTTACCCATTAATATTTGGGTTTTGGTATAAAATAATAGATATTTTGGATGTTGCGCATCTGAACAATGCAGAGAGTTCACAAACGTTCATGTTATGTTACTCGTTCCTTTGTAGTAAATCAAGAAGGAAAGAAAATATACCATGAACCAATGCATACCTCCTTTATTTCAGTTTCTGTATGTCATGCCATTACAACACAACCATGATAGTCAGTGCTAACATTTTCATTCTCAACTGTGTGACATAGTCTATCACACCCTGTCTGTATATGGAAAACTGTGATATGGTACAGTATAATTCAGTTTGACAGCTCGTTACAACAGCATGGTGATTCAGTTTTTTTTTTCTAACTTGCAAAATAAACCTAAGTCGACTAATCTGCTAAACAGTGAGAATCCTAAACTAAGTGAGGCTTTAATGTGTTCAGAACAAAGATCAGAGGTGGAGAAGATAGAAGACATAAATAAAAGAAAATAAACTTGTGAGAGAAGTATTCAGGCACTTAGAAATACTCTCGAGTCCTTGGCTACACTGTGCTTCGTTACACTGTACATGCATTGTATACCCTATCCTGATCCTGTCATGAGGAGTATGAGGTTGCCTCTACAAGACAAGGCTAAGGGGTGTAGCACATTCAAGAACAACTAATTAAAGGGATTTCAAGTATTTCACACAACATCAACGTTCCTATTTACATGTGATCCTAGTGTTCTCTACCTACATATTCTCATTGCATATCCCCTAAGACGTCATTTTAACAACCATTATTGTACAAATTCTGTGACAAACAATTAAAACATGAACCGAAAGGAAATTTCACAAGATAACAGCAATACCTAGTATCCAACATGTCACCAATCATGTCCAGGATTTCTTTAGATTAGTATTTTAAGTAGGTAGTATTTGAGATGAGCTTTTGGTGAAAATCTAATTTCCTGTACTTTTTTTTTTTTTTTTAAATATCCATCTTATCTTTCATGTGTCTTTCATTGGCTTTCTCTGGTCCTATGTTTGATTGAGCTCCAGCGGCTGTGATGGCAGGGAAGCCATTTGAGAAAATGACAGCATCAATTTTCTCTTCACCCGCTGCTGGGAGCATTACTGTACACAGTGTTATTAAAGGAAATGATGCATGCATTGGCAGCTTGGCTTCAATAGGGATGTTTGTGTTGATCTGTCATGACTGAGATGATCCTATAGTCTGCCATCCCCATGTTTGAGAAAACTGTCCTCCCCTTGAAAGGACCTGATAAGGACGAAATTGAGTGAAGGCAAACGGTAACAATTACCAGTAACAGCATTGACTCTGAAGAACTGGAGTAATCACAAAACACCAACAAGAGGAGTCCACTGAAACTGACATTTAGTCTTGTGCTTACTTCTCATCAGTACAGATATACAAAGACGGACTCTGATTGACAACAGCGGACTAAAGACAACAGGAACAAACGTAGACTTCACAAACTGAAGGAAGAAATGTACAGTACAACACAACAAACAGCCTGTCCACAGATGTTAAACCATCACCACAAACCTTACAGTCTAAAACATCAAATAGGACACAAGTTCTTTGACAAATTAATCTCAACTCAAGGAGTGATTACAAGCTTTTACCAGTGTCTAATGGTCTTCATCTTGGACTTTGCTCAGATTGTCATTATGTGACTGAAAGAACTCAATTTGGCCAAAGCTTGGAATATGATCAGGGATGTTTTAAATGTCTTGTGTTTGCTTTCTACAATATCTGAGCTTGGCAAATATGGTATGGTTAAGCTTTGAAGGTTTGTGGTTCTGGCAAATTAACTATGGTTAAACTCTTCCATCACTACTTCTTCCCTTGACACGTTGATGATGAATGTAAATCATGAGGTGCACAATCATCCAATGTTGGAAGAATTTCTTGGGTACTGGAAACTGGATGACTTTGACCCCCTTCCCAGTCAATGCTGTGATGCTTTTGGGTGTTGACGTTGTCCGTTTTCTGGCAATTCAGTCCTTTGTCCAGGGTCGTCGCTGTTTCACCAACTGTTGCTTGAGATGTCATACATAAGGGGTGGGGGTCCTGTCTTTAGGGTGTACCAGCAGAGATCTTTGGGTGCTGAATGGTTTATGGTAAGTGCTGACTGCCTGGATGGATGTTCTGGCAGCCCACGTCTCACTGTGATGATTCTTGGTCCCTTTTTAATTTTGCAGTGTTCATCCTGGAGGGAATCTCATCATCCACTCCTTGTAAGTACCAGTACAACCAACACATGATCATCACACAATCAAAGTTCCATACACAGGTCACGTGATGAGAATTTGGCCAACTTCTAGAGATTAGCCCAAAGCTCTGGAAAAGGCCAGCAATTGCACCATGAGTTAAGATTATTTTGTAGACTACTATTCCCATGATCAAAAATGAACATACAGAGTCTTCATTAGTTACAGCCCTCTACCAAAAATATACCGTAGTTTCCTGCCATAGTAATTCAGATAGCCAGAATTCTTTTGAAAGAAATCAATGGATAAATTGGATGCCATTTGCTTTCAGCTAAATGTACCAAGAAAAAAAAACTCTTGCAGGAATCTTTGGAATGGGATGTGCCTTGTTGACCTGCAATGACATATTTGGTCTTGAATTGCAGGCTCGAGGGGGGGACACTCCTGTGGTATTTTTTAATTTTCATCATCTCTGTAAGTCTACTTGGCGTGGAGTGTTATTTAATTTCACACTATGCTGAACACACCATCATCACTGTTGGGCATGGTCACAAGTTCGCTTGTTGCACCTGTAACCATACCCAACAGTGTCATGGTGTGCTACACTCTTGCATCTTGATTCTGAAAAAGCTAAAGACAATAAACTGATGGTAAAATGCTATACATAGCACCATAAACTAAAGTCAAACAACATGTACTGTTCTGGTTCCAACACAAAGACATACTCATTTTTCAGATTTGAGATTTCTGCATCGTTGAGCATATTTTATGGAATTTAAATGCTCCAAAATAAGTTTAAACACAGGCATAGATTTAAAACATGCAGCCCTCTATGGATGCTTTTGTAGAATTAGGTCTATGGGTATATTTTAAATAATTACATAGTGTAACATATTCTACATTTGAAAACTTTCATTGCAAGGCAGATCTAATACAGATAAACATTAGTCTTGGTTTCTTATACATAATTTACATATATCCATTTAATATTTCTGGCCTGCAAATGTCCAATTTTGATATATTGTTAATTGATTTTTGCATGCCAGGAAAACCTTTCACATCTCGGCAAGTTTAAAGGATCAGTGTGTGGGATTTAGTGGGATTCAATGGTGTAGCTGCGAATTCCAACAGAAAAAGCACAAAAAATGCAAACTATCCTATGTAGAGCCAGTGTTATAAGTGTGCCTGTAGTTACAAAGGGCTCATTTTAAAGTCATGAAAACATGACGATTCTTGATTACACGCTTACATGTAAATATAGTTATACATATATTCAATTTCTCCCATATTCTGTAAATAGAGCCACATGAATCCTACACACTGCAACTTTAATGGCATGTAAATCTTTACCAATTGGAACTGTCATAATGATGATATATTTGTGGACGGTGGCAGTGTTGGTAAAAACAGTGATTCACTCTCTGACGTGTGCTGTTTTTTTTTTTTTATGGCAGGTTGTTGTTGCCACAATGAAACTTTATCTCATCATAACATATTATTCATCTTGTTATTACCAGTTTTGTGTCTAAGCTGAATTGTTTTTATGTAGCAATAATGAGAAAAGAAGTCATTCTAACATAAAAAATACTGTATCTGACAACATGAAAAGTTCATAATAAGAACATTTTATCGATATTCCGAGTTCTTTTGGGGTGAACATTGTGTTGGAAAAGCTAATGGGTAAGTCAACTCCTCAATGATGAATGATGCATTATTGTTTAATATCTTTACAAGTTGGAGTGGTTTATCATACTTACACCATGGCAACTTGCTACAGTTAAAATATATTTGTTTTCTTCAGATTTTGGGGGCAATACATTCTTTAAATGGAAACTTTGTATTGACACTCCAACAAGGAGTAGCCTTGGAAGAACTGAAATCAGCAGTGTTCCAGCTATGGGCACATCACATCAGAGAAGTGCGGTTATCAGAAAATAATGCACTCCCTCTCTATGAAATGGAAGGAATGACAAAAATACATATACCCATGGTAAAGACTAAGGCATACTGACTATTTAAAGAATCACCACTTACTTGTCTCAGTGTGCCACGTTGAATAAACTGTGACTCTGAACCATGGAAGGGAGACCACCGGCTGTAAACTAATTTAACCCGGCTCGTAATGGTGACGTAGCAGGCAACGTTCAATGTTGTCATTCATAACCTTTCATTCGTTCCTTTTTTTTAAACAGAAATGGGCTAATTTTTTCAGTCAAGTCTTAAATTTGTCTTAATTGTGATTGTATTGTGATTGTTTCTGTAAAAAAAAAAAAAAAAAACAGGCAACCACAGCTCAAACTAAGCAGGAAGATGAGATACTTTATACCTCATATCATACCCCACATCCCAGGCTTTAATGGTCTAAAATATACCACAATGTATAGATTAGTCGGCCTAAGCAGGTCATGGATACAGAGATGTTTCTGTGCAAAACTGTCAATGTAGATATTTTAATTTACATTTAATTTAAGGGGTATGAAAGATGCAGTTGGTTAAGCAAGTGTTTGCAAAACTCAACGTATATCATGGGTTCTGATATACCAAAAAGAGGGCTCTGGGAAATGAATTTTAGGGTGTCATATCTTACAAATATATTTCTTTTTTTTTTAATCAGATATTCCAAATTTTAATCTAAAAAAAGCCATTATCGTGTCAATATTTAAACCTGAGATTCAAATTTTCAAAACTCCATATGCAATTGTTTTGTAGAAAAGACAATGTTGGTGTTAGACTATTAGACTCTGTGGCCTTCCCTGTCATCTCATCTCAGATCAGTCATGAACAAACCCTGGTAAGGACATACGACAAAATTTCCAAAGTACAAACATTTCCTCGCAGATTTGATGCTCACATCCCCTAAAAGTTTAAAATAGTAAACACTATAAATTTGGGTCCTGTTACATAAACGTTTTGGTGTTCATTAGGGTTGTGTGGGGACAAAGTCACTTTGACACTGCTGTCAGACAACAGTGCTTATGTCGTCAGCCTCGTCAGGTTTCTTGGGCTTGCTGGGGAGAGACTTGAGGTACTCCAGGTGGCGTCGGGCATCCTCCTGATTCTGACGGACATAATACACCACATATGAAATGACCATGGCAAACCAACCGAACATGGTCACCAGCATAGCGTAATCTGTGGTCCTTTTGGCCAGATTACAGAGGTCTGTGTCCACTGCCAAGAAAGGTCGTCCCTCCTGGTCACGAAGCTCCGAGCTCCTGCACAGGACCCGGGCGGAAGCCTCGTGGTTGTGGGCCATTCCACCGATGGCCTGCTGGAGAGCGCAGTCACAATGCCAGGGGTTGTCATCCACAATGACGCGGGCCTTGAGCCGAGCAAAGGCATCCTTGTGTACGCTAGTGATGCGATTGTGGGAGAGGTCCAGCACCTGTAACGTTGCCTCTATGCCGCTGAAGGCACCTTCCCCTAAAGTCTCCACCGCGTTGTATGAAAGATTGAGCTCCCTCAAAAGCCTGAGTCCATGAAAGGCTTGATCGGGTACGGCGCCTATCTGGTTGTGGTCTAGCCTCAGCAGGACAGTGTCGACCGGCAGGCTTGGGATCTCTTTGAGGCGGGCCTGACTGCAGGTAACGTTGAGGCCGTGGAGGTGGGGGTCGCGTTGGCAGATGCAGCCCTTTGGACACATGCTGGCCGAGGGGAAGCACAGGGCCATGAGGACAAGGCTCTGAAGGAGCAGGCACATGGGGATGGAGCGCGACAGCCACAAGTCCAGCAGAGTCATACTGACCGGCCGTCAGCAGCATCCCGCCTGGGGCCACAACACCGCCACTGGTCCCTTACACACATCGCATAGTGGCGACTGGTCCTCACTGTCTGCCCACTGGAGATACAAGCGTGCTAACAGATGTTATCATGCTGCTTGGAGGCCTGAAACAAAATCAAACAGAAAGACAGGGTGAACAAATAAAGTTACATTTACATTATATCCGTTGATCTCAGAGCTTTAGGATGCCTCCTGGGTGCCTTCCTTTGGAGGTGTCGTCCAACTGGTAGGAGACCCTGGGGCAGACCCAGAACCTGCCGGAGGGACTATATAGCCCATCTGGCTTGGAAACATCTCGGGATCCCCCAGGAGGAGCTGGAATGCGTTGCTAGGCAGAGGGAAGTTGGGAATGCTCTGTTAAACAGTTTTTTTAAACACAGCTTTTGAACCCTTGTCTCCCTGTGTCTCGGGGCTCTTGCCTGCCATTTAGGCCACGTCCAGCTCTGCTCTAGTTTTGGGATTTTGCCACCACCCACTCCATTCATGGCCTCAGATTCACCTGCTGTCTGGGAGTGTTAATATTTTCATTTAATTACATTTTATTCAATTTAGTTTTTCAAAAAACAAAAACACAGTCAGTAAGTTCTTAAAATTTACATGCATATGACACTGCCTGCTGTGTTTTATCATTGTTATACTCATATTAGAGATATGTTATGGGACAGAAAGAAACCTTTATTAATATCTCTTATCCAGGCTGTTGATCATTGTTGCTGCAGGTATTATTGTGTGTCCTGACCAAGTGGCAACCTCCGTGGCTGTGAAGTGAAGCCAATGGAAAAGGGCCAAAAAACTGCAGTTCCTCAAACGTCCACTTGAGGCTGGCTACAGAACGAGTCAATCTCCATAGGGCCCCATATTGAAATGTCCATCTTCACAGCAGAAATAAACATGTTTACAGCCTGGTACAAAAAACAGTTTTGGTATCTAAAGGTAATTTCCCGTTCATGACAACTGTACTGAGGGTGAATTTTTAAATAACTCACTTGTTCAAATTATATTAAGGCTTAAAATTCAGCATAATTAACAGCGTGGGCGCTTTGATTGACAGGTAAGTTGCAGTTACAGGTGGCTTGTTTGAGCACCCTGGTGTCATTTGGCCCGCCGTCCATACCTTATACTGTCACATTTTATGATCCAATATTTATCTTAATTCTAAAAAAAATGAAGCAACAGCTGATTAGCTCTTGTCTAACAGCTTTTGCTTCATTGTCTCCTCTAATATTTTGTTTTATTGGAGCACAATTGGGCGTTTTTTGTAACCAAATCCGTGACAGCCAGCAGTTTTAGTTAATGACAGTCTGCCTGCAGAATGCTAAATACAGGATCAGTTGTATACTGCAGTGTGAGCTTTATTAAACTATATAATGTGCACAAAGACATCAGTGGGGCATACCTTTTAAAAATAAGAGTCTGAAATTGCATAAAATTCCATTACTAAATACTAATACTAAATGAAAATAATTATAACTATCCATCTATTAAAGGTATGGGGAGAATTTAAATACAGTTATTATCCACAAGAACACTGATGCATTTAATGATCATTTGTAAGGAAGAAATAATATGATTTATGATTAATTGCAACCATCTCACCCTGATCTCATCTTATTGTTAACAACAGCACGACAGCAGCAGTGTAACCTCTTCATACCATCATCCGCAAACAGAAGAAGGTACTGAATGTGTCAACTCTTCTTTTCTTGTATTCACTGCAATGTTACAACATAATACATGTGCAATTTTGTTGTTTATGAAAGCTTTTAAAATGACTCGTCTGAGCCATTTTCCAGGAAAATGTGCCGATGCACAGAAAGAAAAGGTTTTCACATACAAGGACTTTGAAAGAAAATAAACAAGTGCTGTAAAAGTCACGAATCTGACTTGAAAAATGAGAAAACTGAATGTGTAAAATATTGTATGCAGCAAAAAAAATGTGTAATGTGTGTAATAATAAATAAAAAGTGATTTGCCAAACATCAATTAAAATTTTTGGATGCAGAGACTTTACATTTATGTAACATGCATGTGATATGTTTTGCAGTGCAAGTTTTGGATGGAAAACAGTGGTGGTAAAGTAACTTTCACTCAAGTACTGTAGTAAATTACAATTTTAAGGTACTTTACGTTACTTACTCAACAATTTCAGACAGTGTAGTGTACATTTTACTCCTCAGATACGTACTGTGAGTGCCCCTTTAACATCAAATTAGCTCTGGTTCTTGAACCGGTTCTGTTCAGGATTCAACAGTCAACGATAAATAATCTTCTTATTATGAGAATATATATGTCATGATGGTGGTACTTGGACAGCTGAATATTTCCTGAGGTGGTGGTGTAAAACAGTTTGAGATACACTGCATTAAACCAGTGGTTTCCAACCTTTTTGGGTTTATACACATTTAAACTTCTCACATAATTTCATTTAAATAACTGTTTGAGGCACAGAGAGGTTAAATTATCAACTATTCTTGAAAAAACTAATTAAAAATATATTAATCATTTTATGACCTCTCAGATCTATCTGGTGACCCTTTATGTTGGGAACCATTGGACTAAAATGTTAATTTAAAAAATACATTAAATATATCCTAACTGTAAATAAAGATGTTAAAACAAGCTCCACCTTGATGTGTTTCTCACACATTGACGCATCAGTATTAACAATCTAATAACAATCTTTTCATAATATATCAGTGACGGTAACCATTTTACTGAGAACGAGTACTTTTACTCTTAGTACTTTGACGATAACACGTTTGTAGTAAGTAGTGGCACTTTTACAAGAAGTGTTTTATTACTTTTAATCATCTCTGTACTTCTTCCATCACTGATGAGAAGATACAAAGTAGCAACACATCTAGACTGGTGCTCTTTGTCTTTACCACATCCCGATAAATAGACAGATTTTTGTCTCATACAGGCATCCTCCATTTCTCTGTCTTGGCACAGGACAATGCAATAATGTCTAACAACAGCCTATGAGTAAGTGAAGAGGCGAGGGATCATCTGTTTTGTGCAGCGTAGTGAGGACCAGTGGCAGCTTCCAGGCCCACATCAAGCTGTTTATCCAGCTGCTGCTCCGCCACGAGAGGCAAAACCTGTTATTGAATGGAAACAGGCTGTGCTGGATCTATTAAGGCAGCATTGTGGATGGGACGCCTGATCTTCTGACATGTGGCCTCATTGTTACTGTTCATTAAGACCACCTCGTAAATCACCTCACCGCTACTGGTTTGGTCATCAGGAGGAAGAGTCACCACATAATAGAAAAAAAACAAAAGCTGTAAGTGGATCCACGGCGAGTGGATAACGTAGCTGAAATATCTCCAGTTCACAGTTAAAAATAATAAGTTCATGTTAATAAGTTACAGCTAACAAACCTTTCATTTCCTGCTGCTGGTGAGGTTGGTGACTGCTCATCAAAAATGCATCCACAAAAACAATAATGTGTTATATATATATATCTGTGTGTAATGGAACAAAAAACATCTGTTAGATAAGGAGCTGCAGGCAACAGGTTGCACACCTCAAACTCCTCAGCAAAGTAAACAACACTGGCGCCTTGTGCAGCATGAAATCAACTGTGGAAATAATTATTCACCGACCTCTCTGTTAAAACGACGTCAACATGTTTGTTTGGCTTCGCTGTAAACAGATAAGTCAACTGTCCTGTTGGATTTCTGACAAAGTAGCTGCTCAAAGAGAGCTGCTTGTTGTCGGGGTGTTGACAAATCGACCAGTTTCAGCTGATGCTAATGCTGATGTTTAGCAAGTGATGTTTAGCTGAGGCTGACGGGAATGCCCCGAGACCTGTCGTACTAAAATCATGCTTGTTGTTACCATGGTAACCAACAGCTAAAAATGTCCAATGTCAGCATGCAAACAATAACAATGCGAATGCTGATGTTTGGCAAGTGATGTTTACCGTGTAATTTTAGCACTCATAACACAAAGTACAGCTGAAGCTGATGGGGACGCCCTGAGCTTATTGTTACCGTGGTAACCAGGGGTGCTGCCAAATCAACCCAGCTAAAAGCTAACAGCTAAGCTACAGCTGTGGCTGATGGAAATGTGCTTAGTTTTGCAGTAATCTGGTCGCAAACCAAAGTTCTGATCCCATGATGGCGCTCAGAGGACATCCAGAGAACACAAATGTATCAAACTTCAAGACAATCTGTCTGATAGCTGTCAAAACATTTCACACAAAACTATCAACCTCATGGGTCATTCAGATTTATCCTGAAATAATGAAGGTATGTTAAAAAAACACACACCAATCCATCAAGTAAGCAGTATCAAGTTTGAACTTCTGGTGACCCAAACAGGGAATCACCAGAGTCACCTTCAGAGCATCATAGTCGATGCGTATGAAACATAAAAAGGAAATCCATCCGACTGTTGTTAGGATGTTTTAGTCTGGACTAGAGTGATGGACTGAGAAAACATTTCCAGCCCTAAAGCCACGCAGCCAGCATGACTAAAAAAGACTGAGCTGTCAAATGAAATTTGGAGCCATTAGCTTGAGGGGCCTTTCAGATGACATGAATATGCTGCTGTGTGAAGTCTTATTTGTGTCTGTTTAACCAGCAGCCCTGTTCTTGAACAAGGTCCTAAACAGCTCAAGGCTTTTAGATGGGCCTTGTGCCAACATCTAGTTTTAGACCTTTTATTATTTTATTTTTTTTACTCGGCTCACATGTTGCATATTCCTGTATTTGTTAGTAAATCTCATGAAAAGACCCAAATCAACAACGTATCCTACCCAGAAATATTATGTGTGTGCATCAGGTTTGGTATATCTTCTTTCTCTGTGCCATAGAGCTCCATTATTGTTGAAAAGCGCTGGATGAAATGTTTATTTTGACTCAATCCCACGCACACGCCATCCTGCTGCCCCAAATACTCAGTAGAGCACCAAACGTGTTAATCCAACAAATGCACTATTCCCGTACACTGGAGTTACGGGCTGGATCGATTTCTTTATGAACAACAGTGAATCCATCTGCACGGTTTTTCTGTGCAGCAGCTCCATCACGATTTGCTACATATGTGTTGGTTTCTCTATAACAGAGATCAACGTGTGAGAGAATTTCTACCGGTTCAAAAACCACAGCTAATCTGGTGGAAAATGGCTACTGCGCTTGTCTTCCTAATATTTCCCATTTGGAGCCACAACTGCCGTGTTTTTGAACCGTTCATTTCACCTTTTAAGAACTAGCCGTCACATTTTTGCCTGTATGAGACCGGGTAGCAGGCTGATATTAAAGCAAAAGATTACAGAAAATGCTAAATTTATTTTAAAGATTAAAGATTCCAGTGATCTTATAGATTATTTTCATTTGAAATATTGTTATTTTGAACTGTACCGCGCCTCTCACCCAATGCCAGCTTTGCTCCAGCCCCAGGATACGCAGATATGGAAACTGGATGGATAGATGTATGGATGGATATATATTGCAGTTATTTTGATAGTGTATATCTTTTGAATTAATGTATTTGATATAAGAAAAAATGTACATATTATAATAAGTACCACTAGAGGGAGGTAGCGTACCACCAGTGGTATATGTACCATAGTTTGAGCACCAGTGTGTTAAAAGTTACTTCATGGTTATTTCATACGAAGCAGCAACCTCTGTGGCTCTGTCATTGCAGAAGTGTCAAAAACTGCAGTTCCTCAAACGTCCACATGAGGCTGGCTGCAGAAGAAGTCAATCTCCATAGGGCCCCATGTTAAAATGTCCAACTTCACAGCTGAAATAAACACGTTTACAGTCTGGTACAGAAAACAGTTTTGGTCTTTATAGCTAATTTCCCTGTTCATGACAACTGTACTGAGGCTGAATTTCTATATAAGTCACCTGTTCAAATTATATTAAGGCTTAAAGTTATGCTTAATTAACAGCGTGGCTGCTTTTGATTGACAGGTGACTGCTGTTACAAATGGCAGGTGTCATTCAGGTCCACGATGCCGCGGATGCAGCTGGGGAAACTTCAAAACCCAGCCGAGTGTAAGGGAGTATGACCTCTGCTCCCTCTGTTCTATCACTCTGCATTTGATATTAGACATTAAAAACACCGGGCCTCTCCTTTCGCTGCCCTTGAGGCATGATTCCACATAACCTTTCATCACCTCCTCTCATCTCATCTACAGGCTGCTGAAACGTCCGCTGTGCCTCGAACTAATTCAAGTTTCAGTTTCAGAAATGCTCCGTACAGCATTTGGTTAAGCCCCAAATGAAACACAGGAGAGTTACCAGAGGATTTATTACATAGGGATTTGTATAATATGTATATTTGTACAATAACAAAATGAAATTGAAGGTTTCTGGAAATGAAATTGGTGGTCCTACAGTGAATTTCAAGCAGCGTGCGTGTGTATGTGTGTGTGCAACCAAGATATCTCCTGTGTTAGGTGAGAGATTTCTGAGCAACGCTCCTCAAGAGTTCAAGTTTTTCTCTTTTCAATCTTTCAAGGATTCTTGGCCTGCGTAATAAAACCTCCCACAGCTATTCATTGAATATGTACCAGTCAATTAAGGTGCCTAATGATTCAAGGCTGGCATGGGAAAAAAGAATTCAATGTCCCATTCACGGAGACCAAACAATGCTGCTGAGAATAATTAAAAAAAGGTACCAAGGGATGTCAGAACTCGACTCAGTTTGAGATTTTAATTGTTTTTACTGGATTCTATGAATGCTGGATAGACCTTGACTTAAACGATACAGACAGCTCGTCCCGAGGTGTGACTTTTATACACGCATTGTGTGGACCCCTTTTAATTTATGGGTCTTGGCAGCAAATGCATAGTCATAATGATGAGATTACATATACAGTATATCTGCTCAGAATAGACTGCTTTGGTGATCTGTCAAAAGATGTCTTAACATTTTGGGTAAATCTGGTTTGAAGTGTAGTTTTCTGTCACATCGTAAAGTCTCAGTATGCTTCTAACAAACTAGTCCAAAGGAAATATCATCCAACCATATCTAACAGCTAGATTCCACCGGGCACGGACGCGACGCGTTCTTTGTGCGCCATGGCCGCCGGAGCCAATCGCAGCCACTCTAGTCAATGTTTCAAACCCCAACAGAAGCTCCAAGATTGGTTTCAGAAGTGTCCCAGAAGCGGCTCTCCAAAAATACTGGTCTATTTTTGACGGCAAACTTCCGATTGTAAAAACAGCCAAAAGGGAAACAATTCAACTTCTTAGCATATTTAGAAGCACATAAACCAGGAAAAATTTCCAAATCTGAGCAACGTTAAAGTCTTGAAACGCTCGTGGTGGTCGCCTGGAGAAACGTCTAAAGGCTAAAGTGTTTACGCGTGCTGTCAGGGCGTCCTTCTACATATCGCACTGCTTACTCCATCTCTTTCTAATTAAACCCGTCTCCTAGATATTACATTTGTATACTACTAATTTGCAACAGCGCAAGGAGGGGGTGGTGACCAAACCAGAGTTTAAAAGGAGAGTTAGGTAAAAACATGACTACAAATTATTATTTGATATTTCTGCATTTACATATAGATATATATTATTTTCATGAATATTTGTGTTTTTTTATGAACACTGGGTAGGAACTACTGCTTTTTTAAGAATTAGTTTTATGCTCCACTTCAGTTAAGTTTAAGAGTTTTTAAGGTATACTGCCCATTTTTTCAAGATTGATGTTGATGTCCCTCTTGGTTGTGTACAGCCAGGGAGGTATTACATTTATTTAGTCATGCATACTTAGTCTCTGCGGTGTCTGTGTTAAATGAATGCATGTTTATTTTGCACATTGTTCTTTATTTGAATAGTTTTGACGGTTTGTTTGATGACCAAAGTGCAATTAAGAGATGAATAAATCCATCAATAACAGAAGATCCAGTGTCCAGGGAGTACTAATCTCTGTGTTGAGATGAGTAGACAACTGTTGGGCCAACATATTACAAATAAAAGATTAACAAAGCTCGATCATTATCGTAAATTTGGGGCAAGAATTAGTGTTGAGACAATGTCACACAGCATTTGCAACTGAGCTTTTAGTCACTGAGTAATCAGAAAACTTGAACCACACATCATCCTTTGCACGACATATTGACAAAATCCAAACATGCTTAAAATATAACAAATAAACAGGTCTGATACACACTATTCATTCAGGCTTCCTGTCACGGGTAATTGTTGACTGCAATCACTGAATGTTTGTGCTTTTCCTGACGAGGGAGGAGTTTGCAATCAAAGAATCATTAGCCTGCTGTTAGAGCACTTACCGCCGCCTCTACCTGCTACTGTTTTTTTTTCCAGCAGGGTGAATTACAAGGCAAGGCTGGCAGGGCTGACATACTACAGCCTCCAAAACTTCACAGCAAAGCCGCTGCGCTGCTATTACAGGTTAGATCGTGAAAGGTCAGATCACCTCGCCTGCGAGAATGAGGGATTACATGCTGTGTATCAGCTAACAGGCTAAAATATCAGGTGATATCTGCTGAAACCCAGTGCATATAGACACTGGATTGCAGCATTTAAGGAAAATGACTGATAAGCTTCACGTAAAAGCAGTTATAAAGGTCATTTTTTTCACAACTGCTACACAACCAGCCCAGTCTTTTTGGTTTTAGATGGTTCAGTCTGACCAGCAGGTAGCTCTTATGAAACAACCTGCTCAGCCCCAAACAGCAGACAGATACGGTTAACATTTAAACATTTTGGCTAAAAGACTAAATCTAAATCACAGCTGTCAAATTAACACTGCGAGTAAGTAGTCAAGTTGATAACCAGAAAAGCAGTATAGGTGGTGGTGGTCATATTTGACAGTCAGGGATGACAGCATCTCTAATTTTGCCTTCATTAAAAAACCTTCAGCTTAATTATTTAACTTGTTTTTGGTCCGTTAAGAGCAGATAACCCCATGGTGCTGCTTGCTGGCTAGAAATATTAATACTATGACTAGTGTCCTAGTAATTTACAAGTAATTGGTAAGGTTCATTTGGGTTATTTTACAGACTGATTCCAATATTTTTAGACTTAAATATGACAACCCTTTCAAACAAATAGTGAATAAATATTGAAACAAGGGCCTTGGCATCAATATATGTGCCTATCATAGCTTACTTTGGGGAATATAAGCATGTTTGAACAACTGACGGTATAAAGAATGGACAGCATATGTGTTGACATCACCCGTAGATCTTGCTTCTTCTTCTAAAAGTCGAGAAAGACGTGGATCATCGCCAGACCTGAGGCGGACCGACGGCAACTACTTGTCAATCAAAGCGGCCACACTGTTAATTATACATAACTTTAAGCCTTAATATAAAAGATGTATATTTCTGCTGTGAAGTTGGACATTTTAACATGGAGACTTATGGAGACGGACTTGTTCTGTAGCCAGCCTCAAGTGGACGTTTGAGGAACTGCACTTTTGAGCACTTCAGCATTGGCTTCACTTCACAGCCACAGAAGTTGCCGCTTGGTTTGAACAGATTTCTTGTTTTCCACAATATAGCAACTAACTCCTCAATGTTAGTGTGAGTGTGTGTGTGTGGGGGGGGAGGGCTGCCTGCCTTAACACAACTATTTAACTGCCGCATGCATGCATCCATTTAAGAAAAGAAAAAAAGAAAAAAGAAGCTGTGCTATCATATGACAGACATGACTCCGCAAACACAGCAGAGCTGCCCAAACAATCACGGATAACAAAACAATTAGCTGCACAAACAGGCGTAATGTTATCAGCCAATAAACCCAAACGCTGGCTGAACTGTGGCCCCCGATACGCCTCGTAAATGGAAAGAACGTCACGCAAAACTCCATTCAGAGATTTAGTGATTTATTATTTCCACCTTAAATAACAAGAGGCAGTTCGACTTGTTGCAAAATGAAACTCATATCCACAAACTAGAGGACGCATATTATATTTCGGCTCACATATAACACAAGCTAAAGCATTTATTTTAGTAGTATTTTAACTTTTATAGCTGGTTCACGCTTGTCGCTACCGCCCTCCGCTGTGCATTTTATTGGGCAGAAACTGCAGGCGAAGCAGGAATAAAGTTGGAAATTCACAAATAATACGGAGCAAAATGTGTCTCCTTAATATGCCGAATTAAAGTGTGGATTTAAACACTTGAAATTAACATTTAGTTATATTTTATATGTTCTTTTATTTTGGCTATAACCAAAGAAACATTAAATATATCTTTTAAATGGCGTCTTGCAGGATATTCCTGTGAAAACATCACGCATCAGCCTACCTGCCTCTGCCGACACCAAATCACAGCTTAACGTGACAAAAAGGCGAAATGCAAACACAACGACACATTTATAATCATTTAAACCTACGTTTTATATCAAATTTACCAATGCATGCAACAATTTCATAAAAAGGAGGCGACCAATAATAGCAAGCAGAGAACACACACGCACACACATACACACACACACGGCATAGACATAATACAGCAGAGGAGCAACAGGCGACACAAGTCTATCTCACCTGCAGACACGCTCATTAGGTGGAGGAGTGGAAACGTTCATCTCACATGAAGCAGCTCAGACAGGCTGTGAGGGCAGCCTGCCTTGCCCGTCTGTAGTATCCGCTCACTGATGCACAAGTCGCAGTGTGAATTCGCATCTTTACCTTTCAGTATAAAACACTGCACAGGAGTGAATGGGGGAAAAAAAGGGAGGGGTTCTTTTCTGTGTGAAGTCACCCGGTGACAGAGACAACAACACTTCCGGTCTCAACTTTCAGCGTAAAACCTGATGCAAACTATCAAATGCATGAACTATTACCAGCTGGAGATTTAAAAAAAAAAAAATATATATATATATAACCTTTATTTAGCCAGTGAGATTAAAAACCTCTTTTTCAAGGGAGTCCTGGCCAAGACAGGCAGCAGCACAAACTAAGAACACACACAGACAATATTACAACATATAGCAATCTAGAAAAATAATAAAAGTGCAGTGCAAGCTATGAATACTAACATAAGTTAAAACAGTAACACCCCAATCATTTAGTCTCTGGGTCTTTCCATGATCAAAATGTTAGAAAACACTGACAGTATAAACAATGGACGGCGTACGCGTGACGCCGCCCACAGGTTTCGTAAGAGCAGTTCAAAATGAACACCCACGCCACAGCAGCACCCTCTCTGACTCTGTTTGACCTGAATGGAACAGAACATTAATTATTCATTAGTAGTAATGTGTTTACCCTAAAATTATATGTCAAAAATGGCTGCTGTGAAAAAAAAAAAAAAGGTCTATAAATATGGACTTAATGTCAGTTTGACACACATTGAGGTAGTGAGGTTGATTTGATACAGCGTATTTGGAGGCCTGAAAGGTCTGGTTGGGTTTAAATTAAAGAGAGATATCCTTAAATCAAAGAAAGTGTGTGTGTAGAAGCATAGAAGAAAACAATAAATGCTAAACCTAGACACAATGCAGGAGGATACATTGGTGAAGGAGCTTCTCCTGGGCTTTTCAGCTACAAAGGTTCCTGGTTCAAACCCTGGCTGGGGCTTTTCTCTGTGGAGTTTGCATGTTCTCTTCGTGCCTGCACGGGCTCGCTGGGTTAAAAGCAGGTTAGCCTGCTTGAACATTGAACTTGATGTCTGTCCGCTACCCCTGTTGCTGGACAGTGACCTCTGTGGCCCTCATTTAGTCCCTACAATGGTAAAACAGAAACATTTCTTCGGTCACAATCAGATACTTGACAATCCAAACCAGACCTGAGTCTGTATACAGCAGATTCACGTGTTGTCAGAACCTTCCTCCATCTGCCAGTGCTCTATCTACGCCTCCTCTCTGTGTCCTCTTCTACACTTGGACAGGGCTACACTCTGAGTGTGCAATAAAGGTTTCTTTGAATCCCTTGAATTTTAACAGCAAATTAACCCCCACAAATGAAATTATATGCAATACCCCATGGTGATGGATCCCATGTGAGTGTTACCAGTAGAGAATCTACCTGTACCTCACATTGTCTTTCCATTAAAGTTTTCAGACGTAGACCGCCCCCATTTGTTGGCGTCTAGGTGGACTTTCTTCTCTTCCTGTCTGGGCTTTAGTGCAGCAAAATGTGTTTAAATCCTCAGTGATACAGTGTACCACCTACCTGTTACTGTGCACTGCAGTAACAGCGTCCAACTTTCTTTTATTTGGACTCTTCCTCTGGGCCTTCGCTGGTTCCCCGCTGACTCACAATCAACAGCCCTGGGGCATTTGGAGAGAGAGAGAGAGGGGCGTTTTTGGATGATGAAAGATATCCTCTGTGTGTCCGTCGGCCAATCACAAGGCCGAGTTTGTCCTCTGATGGACAGATTGGCCGTGACAGCTGGGAGCTCCTTCACAGAGTCATCCTCCTCTCTGATTACTGAAACACAGAATATTTGGATACATGGATGTTTTTAATACTACTCCTTCTCAAAAAGATTATTTATTTACTTGGTGTATTCCCGATCTCGACAAATGCCATATTAGGTTTCTACGTTTCTTAGCTAATGATACATACATACAAGTAACAGATGAATAGCTTTCAGTCGTATTAGCCTGGGAAATATTATGTCCAGTGAGGTGTTTCAATCATTTATTAAGTGCATCATCAAGGAAACCATTTCAACAATTTATCCATAATTATTTTAACCATTCATCCAACACATCTTACACTTCAGCTGTGTATTTCTGCAGGACTACCTAACCTGTTTATTTAATGAAAAACAAACTCTGCTCTGCAAAGTGGCCTGCTTTTATTTTGAAAGCAGAATCACCTGGTTTCCTGGTATCGTTGTGGATAACTGCAGCAGCTTGACGCAGCTGTGGCGTTCATGTAGAGAGCAGATTGAATGAATGGAAAATCATTTGGCAGACAGGTAATAGGTCTTGCATGTAAGTGTTTGTGTGAGTACGTGTATGAGGTAATGACAGTTAATGTAATTTCACCATTCATCTCCTCTTCTTGTTGTCAAGGCGTGGGTGATTCATAGAGTATAACATCTCGGCTTTATTCCCATAACCGTGTTGCAGAATATTAAAGTTGTGAATGGTGTTTGCTCATGAAATTGTTCCTTTGTTTCCACGAGTCACGGCAGCCTAAAGAGAGCCAGGTCACAGCACCACACATTCCTATCAATCCAGGCCACAGGTGTCTGCCTGGCAGCCAGTCATTCTTCACCCTCAGTCAAACCCAAGCGGTAACCTCCGTGGCTATGAAGTGAAGCCAATGCAGAAGTGGCAGAAACCGCAGTTCCTCAAACGTCCACTTAAGGCTGGCTGCAGAACAAGTCAATCTCCATAAGTCCCCATGTTAAAATGTCCAACTTCACAGCTGAAATAAACATGTTTACAGCCTGGTACAAAAACAGTTTTGGTCTCTGTAGCTAATTTCCCCGTTCATGACAACTGTACTGAGGCTGAATTTTTATAGAACTTACCTGTTCAAATTATATTAAGGCTTAAAGTTATGCATAATTAACAGCGTGGCAGCTTTGACTGACACGTAGGTGCTGTTACAGGTGGCTTGTTTGAGCACCCTGGCGTCATTCAGCCTGACTCAGGTCCGCTGATGATCCACGTTTTTGCCGATTTTTAGATTAGCCGGGAGGCGTAAGAGGCAGGACTGCCAACACGGTGACAAAAGAAACGTATGCGTGACCACACACATACATCACTGGGTCCAAACTACCTTCTCGCTGTGAGGTGACAGTGTCTAATTAAACCACTGTGCAACCCCGTAATAAAATATATTTTGTGTCTATTATTATCTGGTATTCCACACAGCTTTTCTCGTGATAGGATTTCAAGCTTGGTGTAAATTGTGTTGTGCAGGCTGTTTACCATTATGTCAACTAATTTTACCATCCTGTTTTTGCCATCTACGGTCTGACTGAATCCACGTGAATGCAGAGTTACTCTTGCTCTGGGAAGGAATATTAGTGTATTCGTTTTTTTCCACTATCTACAAGATAGATGTGAACACCTGCAACCATTTTCAAGTCTATGCATCAAAGACGGCAACAGTGCTAACCTCAGAAAATACATTTCCCTGACAGAAACAAGATCAAATCTAGCAAAAAAATCAATGACTACATTGTAACTAAAACTAATATATGTTTTAAATCAAAAGGCTAAAGGCCTGGTCACAGCAGTAAGCAGCATAGTGAATTTCATTGGTGTATGTTAATAAATCATTTAAACGTCTCGTTGATGGTGTGGTGGATGAGATATCCATCTTTGCAATTTTCCTACTGACAAAGCAGATACAATTGTAATCAATGGGAGAATTTAAGCTTAATAAAGAATGTCACATTGATGTTCCTATTGTTGAGATATCATTCATGATTATTCTGGTTCGGAGCAGGAATAATGAGACAACAGACTGGTTGTATTGATGCTTGGTATTGTCTTCTAAATTCCTTGGCAACTCTGTTGTCACGAGGAACCGACTCTGCTCAGCTGAACTGCTCATTTATTACGACAAGTACATCTCCAAAAGGTTCATTAGCACAAGATGAGTCATTATCCCGGAGTGCGAGGGCCAACACCCGTCTTCTCTGCATTCCCAAGACACCTTTAGAGTGTTTCCACTGACGTTTAGATGGACAAAAACAAATATCCATTTCAGGCAACTAACAGGAAACAAGGTCATGATTTGTTCCTGTCTTCTCTAAGTGGTCAGTCTTCCTGTAGCTTAGAGATATAGTTATATGCTGTATATGGAGTCAGAGGAAGGAGGAACATAATAAATGCTTAGGAGGCTTTTATCTGCTCAATACACAGCTCATTATGCCACTCACCTGGTGTGAAGCATAAACAGCGCTTCCTGTTCAAATGTCACGGAATGACTCATGTTTTCATTTACACATTTTCAGCCATGTAATCTTACAAATATTGACACGCACACGGCGAAGCCTGACAGAAGAAACACTGTGGATGTGAAGCAGAGTCGGTGAATTCAACAAATGAATGTTTTATCCTCCAAGAAGAAATATCAACTACTCATAAATCATTCATGAATCATCATCATCATCGCATTGAATTCGGATGATACAATGGCCCACTCAACGTTTCTTTGAACATCTACATGACCATCAAATAACGTTTTATCGATCCGTGATGCTCTCATAAAAAGGTCAGCCACTCTGATGCAGTGGGTTAGTCGAGTCTCGGTGGTCGATACATGCAGCGGCATGGTGAAGTGTTTGGCAGCGGAGCACAGATGGGGGGATTTCTTTAACTGGCGGGCACTGATCAGGGACAGTATGTCCAAGCTTATATATCTACTGTGCAGATAAAAAGGATAGAAATTCATTCATGAGTCCATGTTCATTTGATCTGTTCTGCTATAAAAGGCACAAAGTCCCAGTTGCCATCTATCTCTGTATCTGTTCATCCATAGGTCATTGATCTGTTGAATGCTTTGGTCCAGACATCCATGACATTTATTCTAAGTCTATGGATATTCTAAGTCCCCAATGTTTCGGTGACCTCCTACATTTTGTCCAGCACCACAATCAATGCTAAAAAATTTCCACTTGCGCTCAGAAATATTAAAATCTAATAAACAGATTGCCCTGAAATATACTGAGCACATTCATGCTCATAGAAGATCAACCCTTTGGACACCCCACTGGCTTTCCATCAGTACCGTTCACTGGCCTAGATTTAAACTTTGCATGCAAGATATTTATGTTTAGGCATTCACAGAATTTAATTAAGGTTAGGGAACGAAACATTAAATAAAACAGTGTGAAAACTGTTAAAATAGACATTATCTGTAAATTAACCACCAAATTATTAGTTATTTTAAGTATTGTGCCAACAGTAAATTACAGATATTTCTCAGTTTTGTGTAGAATAATTACTGTATTATTTATATTTATGTAAAATTACGCTAATTATCTGTTAATAAATATGTGGCTCATTATCTAAATGTTTATGTCCATAACAACGTTTTTACTTATTTCTTACTTATTTCTTTTCTTTTTATAGGGTACACAAACATTTTCCGGTGACTTAAAACAATAGACACCATATTTATTAAGATCAAGCCAGTATGGATAATGTTCTCTGTACGAGTATGAGCAAAGTAAAATGTGTCAGTGTGTGTTTTCTAATAAACAATAACTATAACAGCTTTTATTAAATATTGATTTGTTCTGTAAAACGTTTTCTTACTACTGTGATTAAAAATGTTGCTCTGAAGTTGAGTTTGGATGCTGATCTGTATCAATTTCAGGCTTAAATTAACTTTTGGTTTGTCCCACCCGCGTATGGTTTAAGTCTCATTGATTCAGAGTTAAGGTGCGGATACAGATAATGGTGTAGCTCATCCAAAAACCAAAACCACGATCTTTCCCAGACCTCTTAACCCAAGTGTTTATGTTACGTAAACCTAACCTCAGACCGAACTGAGGATGTGAGCCCTCGTCTCCGTGTGAAAGCCATTGCCATTGCTTTAATTGCCCTTTAATGACACCACAGGTCTAGTTTAGCCAACATTAGGGCACATTTGGGGTTTAACTAGAGGATTTCAGTGCAGCTTTGGCATTTAAATACTATTTCTGTTTCATTTTGGCAGAATTGAGGCTGGCATATTTGTCTCAAACCTAGACAACAATCCTAAAATGGTTTTATGGCATTTATCTTGGCATTTGAAATAGCATAATGGTTAGAAGGGGAGCTCTTTTGTTTAAATAAAAGCTTAAAGGCAACAACATTGAAGCAGTTGCAAAAAGAATAACCTCATAACAGATGTATTACGAAGACAAGACTTCTTGAACTGTGGCATCTAGTACCATGCAACACTGACACCTGTACGTGTGAGGGCACGGTGCCGACACGTACGCACTACAGCTAAACCTGCCCTGCTGATAAAGGGGCTAAAAATGGCTCGCCTTCATACAGCAATTAAATATGAAGCGGACATGATTATCCAACCATTTCACCCTCTGATCCTCTCATCTCATCCCTACGGGAAGATTCTCACATTCATCCTCAGCCTAACTTCCAGCATGAAATGAGGAACACCTCCTCTGTCACTTACAGTTCATTAACACTTCACAGCAGTGAAATACAGTCAAATCACGTTTCAATCTGCAAGAAAAACTAAAATAGACTTCTGAACGCTTGGGTTTATATTTAGAAGACAGCCTTAACATTTATGTTTGAAGCCTTAAGCACATTGTGGATGATCATCGTCTAAAACGGTTGAGAAAAGGCTGCACTGAATCAAACTCATTCATTTTCATCTTCTCCTGCTTTAAATGCAAAACAATACATGTTTTAGTCTTTTAACCGAGAGCTTCAAGAATTAAAACACACCCAACAATGAAGGGGCAAAAAAATGTAACAAATGTTTCATGTCATGAGGAGACTTTTGGTAGTTACCGCTATGTTAACCTGCAACCATTCTGAAGGGTTCTTTTCAACATGCTGCCGAAGGAGGTAATCACATAACCTCTGCTCCTTGGAAGGGGGCTTAATTAACAAATTAATTAAAACAATACTGATCAAGAGAGACTGTGTTTAATTGTCATAGCTACTCCCAAAATCCTTGAGTATACAGGGTTGAATATAGTCACTACAGCCGGCGTTTAGATCCTCTTGGCTGGGTCAGGACTGACAGAATCTCATGGTGAGTAGGGCAGGCTGTTTCCCCAGATATTTGGTGTAATAACATCTACATTGCCTGCACTGACAGCTGCAGCTGTGGTCTTCTTTCTCCCTTCCCGGTCCGACATTAATAACACTTGACATGCTCGCACACCATGCGCAAAACACTGTGGCTTTGCCTGAAAAACCCCACAGAGAGGTTGGTATAGTGTCAAACAGCAAGTAATGCAGGAATTTAACTTGACAAAACACTGAGCGCAGAGTTATTGCTTTTTTGGTCTCGTCGTAACGCAAAGAACCTCCTGCAGCAAGCAAGTTACATGAGAATGAAGAGGTAACCTGATCATTTATAGCTTCTTTAAAGGCTGCATTCATTTTTTGAGTTGTTGTTGTAACAGCCGGTGGGTTAGTGCAGGACAGGAGTGAACCGGAATGACATGCGCTGTTAAAACTGTTGTTTTTACGGTTAAAATCTGGCTGCCGTGGTTGCCAGAAATTTACCATAATAAATACGGTATAACTTTTTCAAATATTATGATAAAATGATATTAGTACTGTTGATGTCACATTAAAGATTGGTGTTTTATTACATATGTTTTACCGTATAAATACAAGTTTTTTTCCATTAAAGAAACGCTATTTTACTATTGAGTTGACATGAAAATACCATATGAATTATACAAACATAAAGGTTTTGCCATTAGATATGACAGTGTGTTACTGTACAATTATGATTTAAAATACTACTTTATATACTAATGCCATATAAATAAAGGTTTTAGATTTTTTGATAATTAAATTATGTTCATCTCTAATTTACAGTATTCAGTGTTAGGCTGGCTTGTTTCAAAAGCTTCTGAAACAACAGTTAGACAGCAGAACAGAAAAAGTTCCCACTGAGAGCCGGCTTCATAATGATCGGAAACTCTACACTGTCAAAATATCTCATTAAGATCAATAACAATAATGAAGTTCATTGTATTATCTCAGGGGTGTAGCGAGGAAATACAAACATAATTGTAGTGATTCTCTCTTTCCCATTATTACATCTACAGTATGAAAAACATCTGTCTTCCATCCACTTCTCAATCCCACCTCCTCACACATAATTGCCGATCAATCACTGGACAGATATTGGAATTATGGGCTCTTGATTACACTACTCAGCTGTTATAATCACGTTTCACTTTGTCTTGGGGGGGGCACTTGTGTCCAAGTCTTTCTTGTGCTTCAGATTTCACCTGGAGAGCATGACTGAGCAGAAATACAGAGCCAAACACTGAAGGGACAAAGTAACACATTAGTTTAGACTTCATCTTCCTCATATTAACACATAACATCCTGGTAGCAACCAAGCATCAACGTGTAGCTGTGAAGTAAAGCCAATGCCGAAGTGCCAAAAACTGCAGTTCCTCAAACATCCACTTGAGGCTGGCTACAGAACAAGTCAGTCTCCATAAGTCCCCATGTTAAAATGTTCAACTTCACAGCAGAAATAAACATGTTTACAGCCTGGTACAAAAAAAACAGTTTTGGTCTCTATAGCTAATTTCCCCATCCTGCTGTGCAGTTGGACAATTTAACATGGGGACACGGGGGACTCATTCTGTAGCCAGCCTTCAAGTGGCCATTCAAGGAACTGCAGTTTTTCCGCAGTGCCTTAATTTCACAGCCACGGAGGTTGCTGCTTGGTGAAAACATGTGAATCCCCAAAGTTTCCACCTTTCAGCAATAAAATAAGTGAAATCTTGTGTACATTTCTTAGCAATATACCTGCTCAGTTTGTACACAATTACCTAAGGAAACCTGCGTAGTGTAGGAGACGGGAGAGGTGAAGTAAGACAACATTAACAATGAATCCTGTACTGTAGTACCTGCAGTATATATATCCAGGATTAGGATGAGGAGGAGAGACTGCAGTCTCATCAGCACTGAAGTGTATGAGAGCTTACCACCAGGCTGTCCTGTCAATCTGGTATAGGTGCCACTAAGGCATACGCTGTATAACCCTGTACCAATACTTTAAGAGAAATAAGTTCAGCATACAAGACAGTCCAGTAGATGGTATTTCAAAATTTAGACGTGTTATCATCCTTTTTGACATCTATGGCGAAATACACGGGCAGGAAAGCGGTGCAACATGACAACCAACAGTGAGTCAATTATATGCAACTGCTACATGGACCATGCATGGACTACATGTGGCTATGCAGGTAAAAACAGCAGTACAACAAGTACAATGAGTTAAAAAAAATACAAAAAAAACCCAAAAACCTCATTGTATCAGAGGCAGTGCAGTGCAGCAGAGCGTCCTTGTGGGTGTTTTTTTACTTTCACATTAAAATAAATCAATGTGTATCCGTGATCCAGTTAATAAAGCCAAAGCTTCACAACTCAATGTGCACACATAATGCCACACTAGACACAGTCTGTGTATCCCAAGTGTTTTGTCTGTTATGGCAAAAAAAAAAAATTGGGTACATGTGTAGTTAGTTTAATGCTAACATTCATCAATGAGCTCTGGGCCCCAATAGACAAGACATAAGCTGGACTAATAAAGGTCTTGAGACTATATTTTGCCTCAGGATCCCTCAAGGGCCTTAAGATTATGTGATAATGCAGTTGTCACCTGAAACATTAATCTTTTGGCCACTTGGGGTCAGCACAACAAGCTGTAAACATAGCAAATGGGTTACAGTCACCTGCTTACACATTCAGCAGACACAGAGCGACATTAGCATTCATTCGGAGTCGTGTTTGTGTCCGCCTGGCAAACATACGCCCAATATTCACCCTGTGAGTGATGCAGGTAGTGTACAGTGGGCTTATCAGAGCTTCTTTAATGAAAACAGCTGCCAGAAACCTGATTTATGAGAACAGAGAAAGAAAACTTAATTAAATTAAGTGCCATAAAACCAAAGACTATCGCTTTCCTATTCTTCCACTCTTACTGTGTCGTTTACTGCCCCCTAGTGTCAGAGTTGCCAGCTATTTTCAATAAAAAAGTAGCTAAAGCGTGGTTAATATTTACCCAAGGTCACTAGATTTGTTGCTATGTTGGCAACACTGCCTGGTATTTTGTTTGTACATAATTTCATTAGATAAAGAATATTACTCAACAGGGGAAAAAGCTTTTAACCTGATGAGCTTGTTAGCTCTGCTGCTAACGGGACAAGTTTTTTTTGCAAAAGATGCATGTGTACTCCCGACTTATAACTGAAAACAATGCCTGTTTTTTAGAGCAGTTTTTACTTCAGTGGAGGAGTGGATAGTGCAACATAGTTCTCCAGGTCTCCCTCAAAGTTTAACATTGATGCATCTGTGAAAATTATCGCATCTAAGTTTACCAAAGATTACACTCATATAAAAATGTTGAAATAATGTTTATTTCACCCCTTCAGCAGATCTACTATTTCCACAAATCTCACTTAGATGAAATGAGTTTTGCTGTTTTACATGCTGCACTTTAACTTTAAGCGCGTTATTCGTTATGTTATGTTGAGCAACCTGAACAAAAAAGGGCTGCAGGAAATGTATGGGTGGATTATTTACCCAACTGTCTATCCTGGATTATCAGCACATAAACATGATTACATAAATCAATGAAGGAAGAAAAAATGTAATAATAAAGAAAATGTTCTTTTTGCACAACGAACTATTAAATGTGGGCTGTGTGTCGATCCTTGGCATATGCTGCTGCTGGCTCTCTGAACATTTACCGTTTTAGCTTCATAATGAACTGCTTCCTTCACACAGGCAGAGTTGTCTCATTTATTAACCACAATAATACTGTTTCCACAGTTAATGGTGAACTTTTCAGGATTGAATTGGCATCATTTGTTCTCAACATACAATGACAATTCGAGCTTTTCATGATAATAATAATAATAAATTTGCATGTCTTTAACAAACCAGGTCAGTGTTTCATCTGAGAGCCTGGAAATAGTGTTGGTCCCCTGCTGGATTTGTTTACTTGTCTTCACCCTGCCATAACGTGTCAGGTCTTGTTGATACATGTATTCAGGACACAATGTCAAGAACAATGTCAAGTGCCCAATGTGGAAGTTTCTCAAGTGCAGATGAGAAATGGATGACGGATAATGCAGATATTAGTTACCTGGGTAACGCGTTAAATGGACAGAAGCAGCCCTCTGTGGTGTGCTCGACTTTCTACTATTCTGAACATACAGTGCGTACGGTAAATGTCTGGTGCCCTTTTGCTTCAATACAAATCCATTCAAACTTAATCTACAGAAGAGAAAGCATTCTGGCCTAGAAATGCCAATGGCAGACAGTCAGTCTCTCTGTTCAGTGCTCTAATCCGGAGGAAGAAATCTTGATTGCAATAGGCTGGACTGCCATTAAATTGCCTGTGAATATTGATGAACCTCCGATAATGAATGCCAATGATACTGATCATCATCATAAGCTGTACTAAGAGGAGCATTCTCAATCTAAAGTGAGTTCTGGTCTAAAACCTAATGGACCGATTCTGGTAGTCTTTCCCTCATAGCATAACCCTTACATCAAATATTACAGCTGCACATAATGTACTCAGCATGGTCAGATTTAAACTCCACAGTGAAAGAACCATAAGGACTGTATTGATGGTTCAAGGTCTGGACTGTGCCACCCAGAAAATAATTGGTACATGTTTAAGCAGCCTTGCAGCATGATTCTTACAGGGTCAGTATGCTTCAAATGATGTATTCATCGGATTGTCAAACCGCACCTTAAACCTCCAACCTCTGCACCGTTTCAACATCAGAATTGGAGGGAATTCATCTAACCGTCATGGTTTTGGGTTTCTTGTTTCTTGCCAGTGTTGATTGTCTGTTTCAGCCTGATTAGTTTAACCTGTATCTTGTCATCCTTTACTTATGTATTTAGCCTGTTTGTTCGTTGGTTTGAGTGTCAGATCATCTTTGTTCTATGTGTTTTCAGCTTTAGAGTACTACATTGTTTTCTTACACCTTGCATGTTTCATGGCTTCTTAACAGATTTGTTTGCTTGTTTGGACTGCCTTCCTGTGCCTGCCTGACAAACCATAAGCTTTTGTACATTCAGTTTTGCGATAATATACCATTGATCTGCACCAGTTCAGCCACAGAGTCTACATTTGGGTCCTCGTGTTACCCTGCTTGAACCGTTACGGACAATCAATGCTGACTGGCAATGTGTGCGGAGGTGAAAAAAATAATGTAATGCATTTATATAGCACTTTATCATAGATACTCAAAGTGCTTACAGTAAAGAGTGAAACTCTGCCTCAACCACCAATTTGTAAGACCCACCTGGGTGATGCCCCACATCAGCTTGAGGTGAAGAGGGAGGGAATACATTGACCCATTTGTATTAGGGAATGGTTAGGTGGGCAGATGGAGACAGGCAGGTTGATAATTTTGCCAGAACACCAGGAACCCCCTACTTTTTGTGATAAGTGCCATGGGATCCTCCAAAGGACGCATCCCTGACAAGTAGGCAGGGTGTGATTTTTTTTCATCCCTTACACTACTACTTCCATGAGTTTCAGGAATACAATGCCCTAATCTTCCTCTCTTATGTTTATCACATCTCACCATCCTCCATGCTGACAGGCTTTTGTGGCCGATCAGAAGACTCACCTCCAAACGTGGTCCGACACCTTGTACAAACTAGTTAGCTCCTAGCATACCACTGCCTGACATCTAAAGCGCCATTGAGTTGTTTACTCCGTCCAACACAACGTGTGTTGTTTGCAGTTTTTTTACACACCGTATTTACATATCAAACGTTTTGTTAATTAGTTTGGGCTTTCGTACTTCCACGCTTACATAATGTGATTTCTGATACAGCTCTGGTGCATATTCATGTGTTAACTTTTAATGAGTCAGGAGTCTTTTCAAGTGACATTTCCCTGACACCAATGCACCAGTCGTTCTTGTTCTGTCTTGTTTTAAGCTATGGATATGGATAAGTATATGAGACTCAATAACTTTCTAAACAGACTGGTTCATAGAGTGTATCTACATAATAAATAGGGGTTAATAGCTTCTATAGACATTCTGGATTATGGCAGCATTTCTGAAATAATGATGAAAAAGCAAAAGGCCTTGAAGTGTACTCGGTTTGTGTTGTGATATTGGCTTGTCGCAGTGTTTTGAGAAATATTTCCATCTGTGCTGTGTGAGAAGCGTCTGTTGAATTCCTGACAGCTCATGGAGGCTGTCTAAACATTCACACTACAATGGTGACGCTCCAACACCTTTCAGAACACTGTTTTATGAATAGCAACACATTGTGGAGAGGATATTGTCATTTCAAAGAAAGGGGATGACACGCCTCATCTCGCTTTTGCGACTCAAACGTGATGAAAAGACAGAAGACGTTAAGTTTTATAGGAACGCAATGAAACGAGGCAGGAAGCTGCAGCCAGACGGCTGGCATTTAACAATTGTGCATCATCACATGAGACCTGGTTCCTCCATGTACGAAGAAGAGCAGATGGTTGAGGCCTCTCATCCTTCCTTCTACTCACTGCAATCTGTTAGTCAAACGATCCACAGAGAAGATGAGGAAGATGTTTCTTTGTGTTATCCCAGAGAGAATGAGCCATACGAACAATGTTAGTCGGTACAGGCTCTCAGGGTTGGCAGGTCTATTCTGTTCTTGGTTTTATTATATAATAACAAAGCAAATTTGTGGTCTTTGAGTGAATGATGAATATACATGAGGGATAATCCATGACAAGGCCGTTTCCTGATGAACAGATGGGAACTTTACCTTATTTATTTTACCTTAAAGATATGGTTCAAACATTAACCCAGCAAATTATATTGAAGACAGCATACCTACCTACCAATCTGTTTCTGTAAGACAGAAAGGAATTACTTTTAAAGCTGTACCGTAGTACTTTTCATGGCTCATTGCCAGAGTCATTTGAAAACATAAATACTTCATAAGTAAGCTGCCAACAGAGTTTACTCTTCATCTTTGAGTCTACAGCATAGGCAGAGATTTGGAGATGGACGGTGTCAATGCTGGTTATGCATCGAAGCGAACTGTCGGTGTCATGGTTGAAACTTCTGCCTCCTCCCTTCCTAGTGTTTCCAGTCATTTTCTCTGTGCATCTGTCTGCGTGTGTTTTGCTGGCTTCTGGTCCTCCACCTCACCTGCCTGGTCACCTCTCCACCTGCACCTCGCCATCCAATCAACCCATGCATTACAAAGCACCGGCTCCACCTTCCAGACTCTGCCAGATCGTTCAGTCTCATTTACAGGAACAATGCTATGGCCATCTTTTTGACTTGTGGGAACTTTTTGCGCAGTGGTTGCCTCACAGTAAGAAGGTTCCTGGTTCGAACCTCAGCTGCATGGGTTCTCTCCGGGTATCCAGCTTCCTCCCACAGTCCAAAGACATGAACTTAATAGGTTAATTGGTGACTCTAAATTGGTTGTAGGTCTGAATGTAAATGGTTGTTTGTTCAGGGTTTGCCCTTTGATGAACTGGTGACTTGTCCCCACCTCTTGCCCTAAGTCAGCTGGGATAGGCTCCAGCCCCAAGCGACCCTGATGAGGATGAGCTAAGGTTACAGAAGATGCTCCAGAAACCCAGCCATGTCCAGCTCTGTCTTGTCTCTGCACCAGACTTCTTCTTTAGTTTTGCCACCACCTACTCTTGCAACATCACCAGCCCTGCACCGTCCTGGATTCTCTCACTGATCTTGTTCAATAAACTGATTCTGGTCTCTGGCTTGTGTTTGCTATAAGTGTCCACTACCATGCAACATAACAGTCGAAGCTGTAACAGCTCATCAGTTGCATGTTTGCAAAAACCCCATCAAGAAAGCACTTTTTGGCAAAATTTAGGAAGTTCTTTGGTGTTGCCATCAAAATACGTTCATGCAAACACAGCTGATGAGCCTTTAAATACTGTCATGTACTGTGTATTATACGTATGATTTCTGTGATAATGAATGTAGAGCTCAGTGCTTCTCTGATGACTTGATGTTTTTTTTTTTCAGGCTGGAGAGACTCATCACATTATGCAGAGAGATTGCTGCAGTCCTTGAGTATAATTGTTCACAGCAAAATATTCTCTCTTAGAAGACGATTACAAGGACCACAGCAGACTGCAGGACAATTCTAAACACACTTCAATTGGCTAATTACAGTACATACGGTGCTTTGTAATGACCGGTAATCAACAAATATGAACACAGCTTATAAACAGCTCACGTGAATGTCATGAGGATTGTAATGATATGCAATACAACAGCTGTTGAGGTTAAGGGGCTGTGTGGGAAGCTTTGTTAGGAAAGGATGAATAAGGATAAAATGATGGTGCTCCTGAAAGCCAGAAAAGCTTTTTTAGTTCGTGACATTCATGCTTCAGACATTTTTACTGGCTGCAGAATCTCTTAAAACATCTTTTATGCACATTTCAATAGCATTTGATTTCAGATGAGCTCATGCTACAGGTCATGGTAATAAGACATCATCTATTGGTGTGTTTATTTTGGTGATCAAAGGAGTTTCAGTTTGAAGATCATTAACAAAAAGTTAATTCCTTATTACGTCCCTGAAATGTAATTAACCCCATGTCATGAACACATCACTGGATCTTGTATTGGACTTTGTATTTTTGTTTTTTGTCACAGGTTCAGTCTCCATGTAACTCATGTTCAAACACTTTTCATCCCATTCCTCACCAGACGAGTAGCCCCCGTCCCTTCCTGCCTTTCAACTGTCACATATTTCCCTCCTGCCTTTCATCACCCAACATCCTGAACAGACCAAAATGGACATGCGTTGAACACCCTGTACTGCAATGCCTTTCTAATACAGCTGTTGATTAGGTCAAGCCTAAAACGCACCCACCGAACAAGAGAAAACATACCTAAAAAGCCTGTTGCACACCATTTCAAGGAAACGTGCCAGTCCTTCCAGAAACTGTGGCAAATTGGTGCAAACCCTTTTCAGTTTCAATGCACCCCTGTTCAAGAGAAGAGCCCTTTTGCTGGATTGCCTGTAAACAAGTTTTTATTCAGGAAATCCTGGTAAGAACAAAGCTACACAAAGTAATCAGGTTAATGATTTACATGGTACAATTTTTCTTATGATTCGTTCATGAAAAAGGTTTAAATTTCCTCTCTGCAAACAAATGAAATTCCAGTCATGCCTGCTTAGTGTTTATGTGTTATTAGTATTTTTATTCTGTTTGGTCAGTTAACCTAATATAATCAGAATATTAGTCTATTAATTCTTGGGCTTTGTCATTGGCAATAGTAAAACTGCAGGTTAACAAGAACCCTTGTCCCTTGTCAAAAAAATAATGAAGTGACTCGTTTTTGGGAATGGCTGGATTTTAGCACTGCTTGACACCTTATTTCTCTGCCAGGCAGTTCTACTTGCTGATACAGATATAACTGGATCAAGATGCCAGTGGAGAGAGGAGGCAGCCTTTCATGACATCCAACAGTCACTCAGTCAGAAACATTTTTAGCTTTGTCTGGATTTGAATTGTTTTGTCAAAAAAAAACGACGACCGGTATCCCGTGGCCATTACTCCATGCTGGAAAATGAAACGTTTGCCATTAAATGGGCCTTCACTCTGTAAAATACTCTCTGCTCTCAGGGAATTCACCCTGGAGACTGACCATAAAGCCCTTCACTGGCTGGAAGGAATAAAGGACAGTAAAGGAAGATGGGGCCGGGCTTCTCTGCCTTTCATGTTTACCATTCATCACATGCCAGTCAGAGACATAAATATATAAAACAAACAACGCACTTGTTGATTTTGCGGAGAGTGTGCACGTTTATATATTTTGTACTGTCAACACTGAAGTTCTGTTTGTTCTGTTCTGCAGCATTGCATAGAAATTGGTATTTTTGTGATTTAGCATCTCCAGTTTCAGAGTGCAATACCACTGTCTGGTATGGACAGCTGTACACGTTAAGATTGTATTACTTATGATCAAAAATTTGTGTGTCGACATAGCAACCAGCTAATATTACATACTAGTCCAACAGCAAGAAGCCCAGCTCAGCGTCTGTCTTTCAGCCTTTTATTTCAAGAAGTCCTCACCAACGACTAAAAGTCAGTCCCAAATTTACTCCGGCAGTCACTCTCTCCTTTTCTCTTCTTAGCTTCCTCCATGAACATCCTCACTTGTCTTTTTGCCTCCGTCATTATGTCCACAGAAGCTGCTGAGCCCAGTTATATTGCCTGCTTGTCGAGCTCCGGTTCTGGCACAACACTGGCTCCGCTTCCCGTCAGCATTCACCTGAACCCTGGGCCTTAAAAACCTCGTCTTTCCGGTAGTCCAAAACACCTGTAGTGTCAGTCCGGGCAGCTTGGCTAACAAACATTAGGAGCTGGAGTTTCACCAAAATCAGTTAAATAGTTGGCCGTGTGTGTCTTAGTGACTTAGTAATCAGGGCAGGAGATTAGAGAAACAAATGTACATAAAAAAGACTACAGGCAGGGAAAGTAACATCAGAGTGATGGATGGATGAAAGGTGAGCTCTTAACACAGACCAGTGCATCCTCCTGTTTAAAACAATTCCATCCAAACTCCAACTAAAACACAAAATAGCTTGTAGAAGTCTAAATAAGTTTGCTTCAGTGTCTGGCTGCCTGCCTGTCTGTCCTCTCTCTCTCTCACACACACACATACACAATTAATCAGTAATGTCCATGTCCAATGTCCATGATTCCAAAGTAAGGTGGAGAGTAGGGTTGAAATCTAATAACTGAACTGTTCCAGGTAAATGCTGATTTAAAGTACATTATTGGACTTACAATGGACAGAGACAGAGGTCTTTTCTATTCCAAGACATCCATCTTCCTTGTCCCTGTCACATTACCTACAATGTAATTTGGCAGAGATTCAGGTGTGTGTTACTAGCGGCTAATGTGGGCTCAAGCTGCTAGCTTCAAAGCAGCGATGATGCACAGGCTACGCTGGCTGAACTCGCTCCTTTTTAACTCTACATCACCAGATTTTTGCATTTTTCAAACTTACTTTCAAACATAATTTCAACAGGGGCGCTACCCTGCTAATGTGCATGAACACAGCAGTTTACACACAGGCATATTGTAAACAATTAGACAGATGTTATGTAGTGAATTTAGAGTTAAAGGTGAAACTTGTCGGCCGTGGCTGGCTACACATGAAGCATGAAGCAAATGCAGCACTAACAATTGCAAACTTTATTACCATGCTTCATACAAAACTATGCTTATTGCATGAGAAGATATCTCAGTGGCCAGTGCACATTTAAAGCTGCAGCCTGCCAGTACAAACAACTTTGTCATTTAAATAAAAGTCCAGACAAAAAAAAAAAGACTATTTCAGCTTGCTGTTTCTCAAAAAACGTCTCTGCTTCAAAACTCTGAGGTCAGAATTATCTAAATCTAATTCATTGTTTGAATAGTGGGAGGTCATCATGGGGGAATCATTTCATATATTTCAAAGGTGGGGCTGCAGCTTCCCACGCTAATACTGACAGTGACTCAGATGACATCCGTCCTCACACAGCTCACTTGAGAGACACTCAAGAATTTATACAACTTTTGTCTCATACGCATCAGTACATTAGTACTCCCCCAACACCTGGAAACACACTTTTACATCTAAAATCAGTGATTTTCTCTTTAAGTGTATGTAAATGACCTACAACTGGGCCCTGAGTATACCGAACTCTGCCGCATAAAGGAGCATTCAGGGAGAGATCTGTTTGGTTTTGCAAGATGAGTTTTGTTTATGAGTTTGCAGTAAAGTGTCTGTCGTGCATTTATTCGTCCACCCCTCCATAAATAGTTTGGCCAGGCAGTATGTATTCCTCTCACGTGTCATCTCGTCAGGTCAGTTTGTCAAAGTGCCTCACAGACTTTTAAAGGCTCAGCGCTGTGCCGCTGTGTAAAAGTTTGAGGGCTCTGTCGCAGACTTTTCTGAGCCTATTATGCGCACTCTAAATCTGCAACCCAGCAGGTTTTAATGAAAGGAAAAACCCACAATGCATTGCGTTGTGAGTTAAAAACGGCAATGACAGAATTGTTCTTTGGAAAAAAAGAACAAATAAAACATGGAAAGAGTCCACGAGATGATTTATTATTATTACTATTATTAGAAATGAACGTATTGCTAACGAGCAGCATGTATGTGTGCTTATTTGTCTGATGATGGTATGAAAGTGACTTCCGAATAAGTTCATTTGGGCCAGCAGAAGTGTTACTCTTCAGCTCATTAAACTCCACACAGTCTGGAATACCAGCCTCACACTATTCTGTCCACAGATATGTCTCTCTCCAGGTAAAGAGATTTCACAGTGCTGTCCCGTTCTTTTTTACAGCGCTCTCACACTCTGCTGCACTCGCTGACGCCGATGTCACCCGAGACATTGTTTAAATTTTTTGAGAGTTTAGGAAGGGACATGGGGACAGTTACTCAGTTTCGATGCAGTTTTTAAACTTGACCTTTTCTTTCTTTTTATTAAAACCTCTATCGTCTATCTTTCTCCTCAGCCAATGAACCAAATATTGATAGTTTCTTAAGGGAATATACAATCTATGAATCAGGAAACTTTCTCTTTGAGATGCTTATCCGGGGTCGGGTCGCGGTGGCAGCAGGTTTAGCAGGACGTTCTGGATGTTCCCCCTCCCCAGCAACGCATTCCAGCTTCTCCTGGGGGATCCCGAGGCGTTCCCAGGTTAGATGAGCTATGTAGTCCCTCCAGAAGATTCTGGGTCTGCCCCGGCGTCTCCTACTACTTGGATGTGCCCGGAACACCTCCAAAGAAAGGTGTCCAAGGGGGCATCCTAATTCGATGTTGAACCACCTCAGTTAGCTCCTTTTGACTCTATTCTGAGCTCCCTCCAGATGTCCGAGCTCACCCTCACACTATCTCATGGCCACTTGTATCCACAATCTTGTTCTTTTGGGTAGTGACCCAAAGCTCATGATCATAGGTGAGGGTTGGAACGTAGATGGGCTGGAAAATGGAGATCTTTGCCTTCTGGCTTAGCTCCCTCTTCCACACAATGATGGTCCGGTACAACGTCCGCAATACTGGTTTTTTCCTCTCATTTGTGAACAAGACTCAGAGTTACTTGAACTACTTTGCTTGGGGTAGCAACTCACTCCCAACACGGAGGGTGCATCCCACCATTTTCCATCAGAGAACCAGACTTGGAGGTGCCAACTCTCATAGTTTCCTCCCTCATGCAAGGAAAGTCTGTTTAAAGTTAGACAATATGTTGTCTCTAAACACATTTATCTGGCAGGTTAGGTCCTCTCTAAACAATTTAAAATATTGGGTGAAGACAGGCAGCTTACTCTTCATAGAGGGGGGTAGTGTTGACAGGAGGTTTTGCCAGAGAGAGCTTTTTTGGATCCACTCCTTGGAACTTTGCAGTCACTCGGTATTAATGAGAAATTCGACATCAGTGTTGTGCTATGAATAAACTATAATAAACTCCATGTTTGATGATGGCTAAAGCCTGATGTTTATATTGTGAAGTTTGTATTTGCAACATGTGCTTAGTGTTTCTTGACTGTCTCTACCAGACACTGTGTTTTTAACTGGTAGTTCATCATACCCAGGACTACAGTTCCCTTGAGTTTTAGCCACACAAGGGTAACTGACTGTCTAATCTGCATGAAAGATAATGAAGTGATGTTCTTTTAACCTTTTGTGCTGCAGCATTCGCTTGCCAACTATGCTTGCTGACAGCTATCAAGTGACTGAAAGCTAATTAAAAAGAGAAAAATCGTCAATAGCTCCAGGACTTCAGCTAAGTCAGATACCGGGTGCAGGAGGGTTAACTTTTCTCTCTCTACATCAACACATTAACTAATTTATGGTAGTTTTTCTCAATGTTGGTGTGGTTCTCCGGCGTCTCAGTATCACAACATAATGAGCTAAGAGTAAGTAGGCAGGAGAAGGAGGGAAATGTGGTCTGTTAGACTGTCCCACACTCACCGTTCGGACTTCACATTGCAGACTCAGCCTGTTTTGGATTGTCCCTCTTTGCCTTTTCCTGGTAGATCATCCTGAATTAGACTTTGAGACTCTGCCCTGTGTTTTTGGCTTCTGTCTGCTTCGACATCCTGTGTAGTTTAAAAACTGTACCCTAATCAGGTAGCATCTGGGTCTACCTCCACAAAAGGAAACAAAATGTTTAAAACCATAGCTACCCTCACCATAACTATAACAATAGGATGACCAGCTGATCCTGGTGCTGCTAATTAGCCTCATTGATATATGAGATTTGATAAAAATGTAGGAGCAAGATGACCATAAGCAGCAGATGCAAATGTGCACAATGCAACACATTCCCACTTCCCCCAAGTTAAAAGACAAGAACTTAGAGTACTTCCTTATTGTTGAAAGCACAAGTCAAATAAAGCTCTGTAAAGATGAGGTGAGCTGCAGATTCAGTGTGTGTTCTGAGCGTGCAGTCACGATGCAAACATCCAATTTTCATTTTTTTCTGATAAGTCATTGATATTTTGTGAGCGGTTAAAGTATTTAGAGGAACGCAGATATGTGGTTTTCACAGTAAATTACTAAAAACGCTGGCGCAGGCTCTGTAAGTATTGTTTCTTTTACACCACGGCGTGAATGCATTTGGGTTCGACTGTGAGGAGGCATCATTTATGTAAAATCAGACTTTTGTTTTCACACATACTCGCTGAGAGCTGGAGGGAAGGCAGTCTCTGCACCCTTTTCATATTGCGAAAAAAAACTTTTTAATTTTAATCTATGTTCATATTAATATTTTCTGGTGAAGCTTGTTTGTGTCTGAAAATGCTTCACCGCAGGAAAAGTCTGGAAAGGAGTTTTAAAAAATTGGTGATAACAGCCCTGGAGTCAGTTATTCTTACCCATCTTTGTGAGGAGATCATTAACATTTCTCTTTAAAGAAGCTGGTTAATTATACATGTGTCAGTCAGTGATCACGCCTCCGCTCCGACTGACATTTCATTCAAAACAAGAGCCGAACAGCAGATATCTAGATACTGATACTAGCGCTGGAAAAAGAAACGTCCTTCATCTGTCTTCACCATCAAGGAAAATCTGATGCAACAACTGTGGCATGTGTGGCATGTTTTTTTTACACCATCCTTGACCTCTCCTGTCTGCGCTGACCCATGGCATATTGTTGACACTATAACTGACCATTCTTCACGTCTTTGTAAGTGTATTCGTGGTCAAGCTGTCAGGATGTCTGCTCCCTGGAGAATGTGGCCTCCTGTCTGTGTACACAAGTCACATGGCAGCGTGACATCAGAGTAGAGGGTGGATAAGATTGTTTTGTCACTGCTGTGGTGACAACATATGGACCTGTTTTAGATGCTTGTATGTTCACATACGCCCCTGGGGCTTAATTTGCAAGAGCGCAGTTTGTCAATCAGTTTTGAGTCGAGTAATTACGCTTACCACTAAAATGAATATAAACTAAGGTGGGTCTTGTATTAATTAATAATCTGGTAGCTCTTTGGCATCAAAATCTGGTTTTACACATATTATTGTTATTTTAATCATGTTTTTAATTTAAAAGGGATCATTTTTCTTAAAAGAAAGTTGTGTATAATCAAAATACCTCGGAAAAGATGCTGCTACAATGTTATTTTTAATTTATGGTTGTTGTACAACTTTTCTACCAATTAGATCTTCTTAACAAACCATTGTGGGAGCATAGAATACCATGCCGACTCTAGTTTTTGCCATGATGTCTAGTGTAGTATAATGAAAATACCACAATATTTGACAATTTTCTAGGCACGCAAAGTTACAAAGTGCAAGAACAGACATTGCTGATTACACGTCAATGTAGCATCAAAATAATAAAACCTGGTGCAAAAGTTACACCATGTTGCTGTAAACACATAAAATGCCATTGAGTTTACGCTTTATCTCAGTACTTGAATCATTCGATCCCACCCTGGAGACTGGGACACCTGAAAGCTAAATCTCAGACAACATTTCTGATACATGTCGTTTTCTTGTACACTTGCTATATTTCTTCAGGTCTCTAAAAATGGTTCATATCACACTATTTTCTTGAAGGGCTGACAAGGGGTCACAAGTTGAGTTTGCTTTGTTTTAAAGTTTCACACAACAAAAAAATGTTGTGAACCACTTCTTAGACTATACCAGTGGGGTTTTTTTTTGGGTTTTTTTTAATGTTTCAGTCCAGCCACATATAGTTCACACTGCTGCTGACCTTTTCCCAAAGAATCAAACACGTCTCGCCTTTATCTGGCTGCTATTTGCAGTTGATTCTGGTTTCCTCACATATAAAATGACTCACTGGGTGTTTAGAACCAAAAACAGCACTGTGTTAAAAAGTATAAGGGATGTTCATGTGCCCATGTTGCCCCAGGTACTGGTGGGAGGATGAAATATGATCCAGGAAGGCCCCGTTTGAGTAATGGATTCACAAGTCTGGCAGCTTATCAAATACCCAAATGCTGCACAGAGTTTTATCAAATTATGAGACAAGATTTTACAGCTGGAAAGTTTTCAGAGTGACAAATTATTTAATGCTCCAATGCAGCGATCATCAGAAAGCAGCAAAAATATGTTGCAGTTATCTAACTGAAATCTGTGCTTGTAGATATTCGAATTGTTGCTGGTCTCTTTATATTATTGATCATCTTAGTGCATCTTAGGCAATCAACAGAAAATTATTCGTTAAAGTAATTTGTCAAGCAAAAATGGCAGACATTCGTCATTTAAGAATGTCAGGCAGCACATTTCACACTCATTTTTAGTCTTTGCCCTTGAAGACTGTTCTGGTGTATTGTGTATGTACATGAAATTGAAAATGCTCCAGATACCACATAAATCTCTGTTCTGTTCAACACAATGAAGCAAAGAAGACGTCGTGACAGAACACTTTTATTGAATTTATTTTTGTGAGAACAGAGACGTCTTGACAGGCCACCTTGAACCAAGGTCAATCATTAAACTTTCTATTATGAAGCACAAAAATCATGAATCTTATATATTTTTTAAAACACCCCAGAGGCTTAAAGAAGCTAGTTTAGGAGTGTGATGTCTTCCCATTGTAAAGTCTAATGCTGCGTTATACTCAGATCACGGAAAAAAGCAGCCTCTGGCACAGAAAAGTGCAACCAGACAGTTGGAAGGCTCCTGCCCGAGTTCGGTGACATAAATACAACTGATGTCAAAGCATTAGTGAACAGAACTACATGTAGCTGCCATTTCGATTGTCATTCAGTTGGTTTGTGCTTGATAGACTTCTTTGTGAGCATGCAGTAATAGCCTTTGTGAGCATGCAGTAGTAGCAGTAGCTCAGACTGTAAGGACTTTGCTTGGGAACCAGAGGGTGACTAGCTCAAGACAAACATGGGCCACAGTATGCAGCATGGATTGGTGGCTGGACATGTGCCAGTTCACCTCCTGGGCACTGCTGAACACTACCTTGAGCAAGGTACCGAACAACTACATGGCTCCCCTTCCCTCCACATTTGCATGTCTATAAGCCCCTTGTGTGCGTGTGTGGTTGTATTTCAGGCCTATATGTGTGAAAATTAAGGGGATCAATAAAGTTAATCTTCTTCTCTTGTATGTTTAAAGTGTGCTAAGTAGATGCTCTTGCAGTTCAGAGACCTGCCATACAAACATCAGTTTGGTGCAGGCCATGTTTTCAATAGTCATTCAGTTGATTTGTGCTTTATACATGTCTTTGTGAGCATGCAGTAATAGTCTACTTCACTGGAGTGGCAGTAGTCCTTAGTCTGTAGGCCCTTGGCTTGGGAACCGGAGGGCTCAAGTCAAACATGCACCACAGTATGGAGCATGGACTGGTAGCTGGAGAGGTGCCAGTTCACTTTCTGGGCATTGCCAAGCAAGGCACTGGACTAACTGCTCCCAGGGCACCGCTACTTGGATACCCATCTCTCCACATTTGCATCCCTTTGTGTGTGTGTGTGTGTGTATTTCAGACCTATATGTGTAAAAAAAAATGAGTGAAAAACGATTTTCCCCATTGAGGGATCAATAAAGTTAATCTTCTTCTCTTGTCCGTTTAAAGCATGCGGTGTGTGGTTGTATTTCAGGCCTATATATGTGAAAATTGAGGGGCTCAGTAAAGTTAATTTTCTTCTTCTCTTGTATGTTTAAATTGTGTTTAAAGCAGTTGCTCTTGCAGTTCGGAGACTTGCCATACAAACATGTCCATGTTTTCAATTGTCATTCAGTTGATTCGTGCTTGATAGAGGTCTTTGTGAGCATGTGGTAATAGCCTACTCCCATGGGGCAGCAGTAGCTCAGTTTGTAGGGTCCGGATGGTGGCCTGTTCAAATGAAACATAGACCACAGTATTGAGCATAGACTGGTAGCTGGAGAGTTGCCAGTTCACCTCCTGGGAACTGCTGAGCACTAACTTGAGCAAGGTACCGAAACCCTAACTTCCCCCAGTGCATCACATTCGCATGTCCTTTGTGTGTGGTTGTATTTCGGACCTATATCTATAAAAAGAAAAAAAATTCCCCATTGAGGGATCAATGAAGGAGTCGGACCACAGTATGGAACATGGACTGGTAGCTGGAGAGGTACCGTTTCACCTCCTGGGCACTGTCGAGTTGCCCTTGAGCAAGGTACCGGACCTAACTGCTCCCAGGGCCCTACTATGTGGCTGCCCATCACTGGAGTGACGGGTAAGCCCCTTGTGTGTGTGTGTGTGTGTGTGTGTGTGTGTGTGTGGTTGTATTTCAGGCCTATATGTGTGAAAACTGAGGGATCAACGAAGTTAAACTTGCACTTCTTCTCTTGTATGTGTGCTAAGTAGATGATCTTGCAGTTCAGAGACCTGCCATACAAACATCAGATTGCTGCAGATGTCGGTGTTTTCCTGAGCAGATGCCGTGGAATGCTTTTATATCAGATGTTGGGAATACTAACTCAGAACTATCGACTTCAGTCCAGTTGGTGGGGATACAGAGCTAAACACTATTGCACATGTGCAGTGAGCAAACTTTTTTGGGGATGAATGCCATATATAATACATACTCCAATATGGTCATTCCTCTGCATTGCAGTCATTGCTGTTGTAATAATCAGATAAAAAAAAAAAAAGAAGTTGTTAGAACACTTTAAGGAGCCCTGTGGAGGTTTTCTAAGCTAATTCTCTTCTTGCTTCAGCTCCATTACATACAGTGCAAACACAAGACTAGGATCGATGTTCTTATTGAACTCTCTGGAAGAAAGCAAATACGTCAACTTACAGTATGTTCATTCCATCTACCTTTGTCCTGTGGGGTGTAATGGACACTGCAGTCTGCAGGAGCAGTCAGTGAGGCTTTAGTCTTGTTTAATATCTGCCCACTTATTACACCATAAAGCCAGTTTCTCTCATCTTTTCAGTGGATTGTTCGTTTTTCATTTAATGATAAAGTCTTACTCACAGCCTCCAACATCGTCATGGGGAAGTTTAACCACACGTATGTTCTCAACCATCAGATAAGAGGCTCCAAATGGCCACTCAATGTCCCTTCGTGGTCATTATACAATGTCTCCCCCAGGATGCCAAACAAGAACTGTGTGTTTCTTCTCCTGTATAAAGGAGCAGAATAATTGTTCAAACTCTGAAGACAGGTAACAATTTGGAAAACTGTCCTTTTCCCTTAGGGGAGTGTTTACCCTATTACTTTCATTTCAACCTGACATAATGACACTACGTCCCCAGTTAAACCTGTCTTACTCATGCCTCTCTACTCTGCTGACCTCCCTTTGTTGTTTTCACTCCAAGTAAAAGGCCAAACCAGGCCGAATCCAAAGGGGAAAAACACGGAGTCAGAGGTCTTGGTCTGGAAAGCGCCTTCATAAGTGATCACAAAAGGCACCACTGTGAGTTCATGCCTCCATTAGGATGTTATTAAAGTCAGCTGCTCACACCCACAGAACCACTTATTTCCTAATTGCAATAAACTGTCCAAGCTTTTGGAGTCTAAGATCCTGTTAAAAAAAAAAAAAAAGAACACAGGCTGGATATGGGAAGCTACCGGCAGGCAGTTAACAGTTATTATCTTCTTAATGCAATTATTTTTATCAGCCTCTTCTATTGAATAATTTCCTCTCAATTTACTCTGATGGATCTAAAAGCCTCCTGCATCCTTACTATTTCTCTCTCAAGCACTTTGATATTCAATGATTGCTCTTGCAAAGAGCACTGAGCGTTGACCTTCGACCTCTGTCAGTTCGGATGTACTAAGGGGCTCTACTGAAAGCCTAAACTCTCCCGAAATGTATGTGACAACAGTATGCATGACTTGCTGTGAGCCTACGCCACCTGCTGGAAACACAGAGAATAACTCTGCAGGTCCAATGGTGAAACGCTCATTTTCTAAAGCAGTTTAACAGTCCAGGACATCTTTCTTTCTTTTCTTTAGAAGCTTTGAATCTGAGGAAACTGGACTTAGTTGTAGATATATTCCAGCATTTTTTTTCTTGTGATCCCTTCCAAAAAAAAACAAACTCTGTTTATGAGTTGTTAACATCTCACTAAAGAGACATTTCTCCTTTAAACATTTCAGACCATACTACAATTTATGAGGTACACTATTATTTTGACCTTTTTTAATGTCAAAAACACACAAAAAACATTAAAAAAGACAGAAATTTTTAGTGCCTTTCTCAGGTTTTTTAATCTTTGTCATCAGTCCATAAGAGTTTTCCACAAACAAACAGTATCAGTGCTGATCATCACATGCTGGCGAGACACAGTGAGGCGTTGGTGCCACCAAATCCAAATGAGTTCGTGAGGGCGATCCTCCGGCCCTGAGTCCGCCATGGCTGAGCTGTGCAGGGAACGTAATTCAGGTCAAACTCTGGCTCGGTGCGGTCCAGGTTGAGCGTCGGGGGCAGGACTCCGTGGTAGCATGCCAAAGCTGTGAACGCTGCCTCGAGGGCCCCCGCGGCCCCGAGCAGATGTCCTGTGGCTCCCTTGGTGGAGGAGACAGCCAGGCTGTCAAGGTTTTTGTGAAAGAGCCTCTTGATGGCGGCATTTTCAGCCGCGTCACCCAAAGGTGTGGATGTGGCGTGAGCGTTCACATATGTCACATCTGCTGGAGAGATGCCAGCATCTCTGAGGGCTGCAGACATGCATCTATAAAGACAGTAATCAGATGGTTGGACAGGAGAAATTCAGATTATACCAACTTTCATCTTACTTTTGCTGTTTTGGCTTGACTAGTGGTTTGTTGTCAACCTTTCTGCTTGCTACTACTTCTTTGCAGTTATATGGAACTTTTTTTGTGTGCCTCTTTTAGCTCATTGTTTTGGTTTTACAGTCCTGCAAACTCTACTCTCACAGACATCGCTGCAGCAGGCAGCTGTTTGCAAAAGAAATGTTTGATCGCTGTTTAAAAGCCTGCAGAGGCAAAAAAAAAAAAAAAAAAATCAAATAAACCTGTAACAGGATGTGATTTTAAATTTACGCTGGACTACAAGGCATGCAAGAAGTAAACTAATCCTTTATAAAATTATACATTTATATCATTTTACACCCCTCAAACTATTTAAAATTAGCTTAACATTGGAAACATAAGAAGAAGGTGGACACATTTTAATATTATTGTCGTGTATTTATCTATCTATGTAATATCTATCTATCTAGATAAAAATATTTCCATTGTGCTCCTCTTTCTGGGAAATCAAAGATATATATAGTCACAGATGACTAAGGATGGATGAATCTGTCACGCCACCAGGGCTGACAAAAGCAGAATTTGGGCTGGCAGTAACACGTTTTATTGTAGCAGCTAAGCTTATTTTATGTAACTGAAAGAGCCCACGTGGACCAGAGTGTACAGAGTGGCTTAAAATGAATGGGTAATAATGTCCAAAGCAAAACTAGTCAGATTTGATTTTCTTATATCTTAGAGTGGTTGTGGTACTAGTTAACAGACTATAAAAGGTGCCCACCCAGGCAGATCTTTTTTTTTGTTTTATACAGCTATCTATTCTTTCTTTTCCCGACTTTTTAAAGTCCAATATAATACACATTGGATTTATAATGTTAAAATGTTAAAATGTTTAAAAACGTGAATGAGAAACAGCTAGTAAAAAGAAAAGAGTTGTGTTTAACAACCCTGATCCCGCAGGTTTGGGGGATTTAACGACTGCTTAAACAAGTGATATCAGTTTTGTGGAATAATTCACAGTATTTTGGTCACCATCACCTGAATGCTCCTTCTCCATCTGCGGTGGGTGCAGTGATGTGGCTGGCATCCCCTGAGAGTCCATAGCCCAGGACCTCTGCGTAGATCCTGGCTCCTCTCTTCTCCGCGTGGTCCAGCTCCTCCAGAAGGAGCACCGCCGTTCCTTCGCCCATCACAAAGCCCTCTCTGTCTGGGTGAAAGGGCCTTGATGCCTGCGTGGGGTTGTCGTTCCATTTGGTGGCGAGGGCTCGCGCCCTGGCAAAGCCGGCGATTGAAAGAGGCCCCACGCAGGACTCTGTCCCCCCTGTAACCATAGCAACCGCATCCCCGTGGGCAATGAACCTGGCAGCATCACCTACGGCGTGTGCGCCTGTGGTGCACGCCGTGGACACTGCGTGGTTGGGACCCTTCAGTTTGTGTTTGATACTTATGTGCCCAGCAGCCATGTTGACGAGGATGCGTGGCACGAAGAAGGGGCTGACTTTATTGTAGCCCTTTTCTTGGAAGGCTTTAGAGGTGCGAGCGATTTCATCCAGCGACACCATGCCCATGCCAACAGCCACCCCGGTATTGAGCTGTTCCTCTGGGGTTTCGGGGTACCACCCTGAGTCGTCCAGAGCCAGCCGAGCAGCTCCGAGGGCCATCACAGTGGCTTGTGACATGCTATTGATCTCCCCGCGAGAGGCAAACATCTCTTCCTTAAACTGACCTGGCTCATTCCCTCTGGGCACCAGCGCTGCCACTTTGCAGGGGACTGTCTTGTACTCCTCTGAGTCAAGTGCAATGATCCCACTCTGGCTTTTAATCAGGCGGTCCCAGGGTAGTGCTGTCCCTGTCCCCAGAGGACACACCAACCCTATACCTGTAATAACAACCCTCCTTTTGTGCTTCTCGGAGCTGTAGCGTCTGGTGTCTTGGTCTTGACACACACAGGTGCTCCTTTGAAGTAAAGCCCTCATGTGCTTGAGTTTAGTCCAACAGGACAGTGATAAAGCAGACATGCTGTAATCTCTTCACGCAGCTAGCTCGTAGCTTTAGTGAACCCCCACCTTTAAATATACAAACATACAAAATAAAAGATGAAATATCTTTATGGGAAACTCAACTTAAGTTTGTAACTTACTTGGCCGAGCAATACTTCAAACTGTCAGCTGAGAAATCAGCTGTGAAACGAGACAACAAGTTCATCCTTGAATCTGCATGTAGCTATTTTTAAGGTAGCCTTTATGAACGCCTGATTTATTTAACTTGTAAACATTAAATAAACCAATAGAGCAAGACAGCATGCAATAATGCTTTATAAAGCAGAATTATGGTGATATAAAATTAGCTTTTAAAGCTAAAAAAAACAAAACGTATTCAGGCGTTGATAAGTCAGCTACATTCAGGACCCAAAGCGTCCAAACAGTCAAAATAGCATTATTAGCATTAGCTTATTTTACCCTTAAAGTGAGACGACTTGTAGTTTTTTAGGGGAGAAAGAAGAAAACACTAACAATGGCTGTGTCACCAGCAGTCACGACATTATGTGAGAATCCAAACGATGTGTTTCTAGACGCCGCCAAGTTGTTGCTTACGTACGCGGACAACATTTTAAGGTAAGCTAAACGTCGTGTCATCAGCAGTAACAGCCCGTGTTTCGGTTCATCTAGCGACCCTGTTAATTGGCGACCCGTCAGCCGTGGTTGCCGTAGTTACGGCAGCAGTTGAAACAGCCGTTGGAGAATACGTAGCTGTCAAACAAGAAACACGAAACAGACGGGTCGGGTAGTTTATTGTTGACATTTTTGACATTTTTTCAAAGCAGGGCACATTTTTTTTTTCGGTTTCTAACAACTACCCTATCTACGACACCACGACCCACTACCATATACTCTTTCGGCGGACGGGTCGCCAGTTAACACGGTCGCTCGTTAAACCAAAACACCGGCGAGCTAACCTAGCTGTATCTGAGCCCCCGATATGTCCTATTTTCACTTCTAACTGTCACCTTTTCTAACATTGTCTCTAAAATACTCCGTGGATTGAAGAAAACGTTTCAAGTTAAAGTTGTAAACATGTACACGTTCGCAGAATCGCATGAAATTAATTGTCTGCACAGATAAAGCAGGTATCAATATAGGATAGTATTTCCTTAAAACTATATGTACAATGTATAGTAACACTAGTTAATCTAATGCATCTCTGAATATGTCTCATTTATGAACACATAATCATAATAAAGCCTCTTCCTTATATGATGTCACCTCCCAACAGGTATCCTAATGAGGAAAAGTACAGATCTATCCGCATCGGCAATCCTACTTTCTCCACCAAGCTGCTGCCCATCAAAGGAGCTGTCGAGTGCCTCTTTGAGATGGGATTTGAGGAGGTGACTAACAATGAAAAGTAAAGTTATAATACGTTAAAGCCGGTATTCAGTTGGTGACTATTACAACATCTTGCACCTCTTTTCAGGCTGAGACCCACCTGGTGTTCCCAAGGTCTGCATCGGTGGAGCAGCTGAAGATCATCAGGGAGTCCATAGCAGCAGAGAGGGATCAGAGGCTGCGTGGAGGACAGCCTGCCCAACCCACCGCTCAGGCCACTGTGGCCTCCGCCTCGGCCTCAGCACCAGAGAGCTCTGCTGCTGCTGCTGCTGCTGCCACCGCCACCTCCAGCCAGCCAATTACAACACCTCCACCAGCTCCATCGCAGCCAACATCATTGGTAAAGACATGCTCATCCCTGGTTTAAAAGGCCGCAATTGTGACCGAACATATTGTTTGTAATCTGGATGTTTTCTTGTCTTTCTTTCAAGGAGAGCAGTATGAGCTTTTTTGTGACTCTCCAGTCAAACTTCCAACACGTGATGCTGTATGAAAACCCAGAGCTGCAGCAGAAAGCCAGGAGCTCCATCCCTCACCAGCAGCTGACCTCTGCTGCTGAACACAAACTGAACGAGGCCAAAAGGGCTGATCCAGGTGAAGTCCTCTCACTCATTCAAAACAATCAGCTGTGACTCTGTATGACACTAACCTGTCCGGTTCAGAGGTATCGACTGACTTGCTTCCCTGTTTGTAGAATGTAAACTTGGATTTGAAGACTTCCTGGTGCTGGAGTTGCTCAGGTGGTTCAAACAGGACTTCTTCTCCTGGGTGGACTGTCTGCCCTGCAGCCGCTGTGGAGGCAAAACCCAGAACGGCAGCTCACTCAGTCCCACTGCAGATGACCTCCGCTGGGGAGCCCAGCGAGTGGAGAACCACTACTGTCAGAGCTGCCAGCTGTCTACCAGATTCCCCAGGTCTGACTGTGTGATGTTTTGTATCATTCTTACTACTGTAATGAGGAGTTAGGATCTGTTCTTGTAGTAATATTAACTTTTGATTAAGTTGCAGACAGAGTTTTAGTCAGTGATATGCCTACTTCTTTGCTGCTTGTACATTTCATTGTTGAATTTTGACTTTTAAAATGCTAAGAATGAAACATTTTACATGTTTTCTTTGTATTGTTAATGCTAGGTATAACAACCCTGAGAAGCTTCTTGAAACCAGGAGGGGCGCTGTGGGAGTGGGCTAACTGTTTCACAATGTGCTGCAGAGCCATGGGCCTTGAGGCGAGATATATCTGGGACAGCACAGGTATGAGCGTGTCTCTTGCAGCAGCAGGTTAATTCCACGCCAAGTCGGTGTTTGACATCTCAGCTCAAGGACTACCAAGCAGGTTCTGTTCTGAAGCTTTCACATCTTCATGAGCAAATTAAGTTTATATTTCTAACTGTCTGTGAAGTAAGACCACACAGTGTGGACCTTGAGTTGGGATTTTTTCGCAAACTCCTGTTTCCAAGATCAGAAAAAACTATTATTATTATTATTTATTTAACATATATCTCAGCTGAGAGATCAGAGAGTGTGATGTACTCTGCAGCCTCTGTTGGCCTGCAGCGAAACCAGCCTCTTGACAATTTCAATATACACGTGCAAACCTGTTTTATGATGGAAGACATGAGCCCTCTAACTTCAAGAATGGAATTCAGTGTGACAAATTGAACCTGTTTAAATACTGAGTAGTACAAATTCAAGATATTTAATACTAACAGTACAGGACAGGACTGGTGTACTTTCATACTTGGTGTGATGTATTAAGTGTATGAAAGTCTAAATGAAAATCACTGTTCTTTCCGTGTTGTTTCAGATCATGTGTGGACAGAGATTTATTCTGTTGCTCAGCGTCGCTGGCTGCACTGTGACTCTTGTGAGAACACTTGTGATAAGCCTCTACTGTACGAGGTCGGCTGGGGGAAGAAACTGGCCTACATTCTGGCTTTCTCTAAGGACCAGGTCAGTCGAATGGACACTCTGTGTCCTTTTATAGCCACAACGAATCCCATGAAAAGATCAAAACCTATGATTTCTACCCTGTCCCTGTCCCGAGCACCTTCAAATCTTTAAACAACTTTGTGCACAGAAATTGTGCATTTATTGAGAATTTCTTTCAGTCACTGATTAATACACATATGCTGTGCTAGTGTTTGGAAAACAATGGGGCTCTAGGTGGCACAGCTATTTCAGGATGTTTTATTTTATGTGGTAGTTGTGATTATTATCCCCTTTGGGCCAATTAGCAAAGAGCTGTGTAGTGTTTACTGTTGTTTAGACATTGATTCTCTTCTACAGATAGTTCATGTACTTTATCATGTGTGTGCGATGCAGGTGGTTGATGTGACCTGGCGGTATTCCTGCAAACATCCAGAGGTTTTGTCGAGGAGGACCAAAGTTCAGGAGGCCTGGCTGTTGCACACCATTAACGGGCTCAATGCCTCGGTAAGTCCAAACCCTTTTAACCCCCGTAGACTAATTTGTGTGGTGAGTTTGACGTAAACCACCTCCCATCTGCTCTGATACTGAAGAGGCAGCAGTCCTTGAGTCCAGACAAGAAGAAGGTGCTGACAGAGAGGTTGCTTGTCGAGTTGGTGGAGTTTATTTCCCCCAAAAAACCAAAACCAGGAGAGCTGGGCGGACGTAACTCTGGCTCTCTGGCCTGGAGGATAGCACGGGGGGAGACCAGAGGGGCTGATGAAGGGTCCTCCACACAGGTACAGCTTATTATGGTACTAAAACTCATCTTTTCCACTCAGCAATATGTATCTACTGATAGATTTTATTATATCTATTTTAATGGACACTTAAAAACAAATGCGAACGGAAGAATTGTTACCCATCACTGTGTCAGATGATTACTATGAATTAAACGTTCTCTCAGAGCCTGACACAGCAAGGCCTCTCATCCTCCAAGCAGCTGCTTCTGTCCGACTTACACTCACCCTGGGTCCAGGTCTGCAGCTGCTTGAGCCTGACTTTATGAAGTGGAATGATTTCTACTCCAGAGAGCAGCATGAAAGCGAGGAGTGTTCATTCTTCTGCTACTTCTGGGGACCGAAATGTCCCTAGAAGTAACTGCACAACTTCAGGAGGCGGCCCTATAGTTCACAGAGCCACTTCCAGTTTCCAGTTTATTAGGTCCAACAGGCAACAACAATCCTATCTAGCTTCATGAAGGTTATAAATGTTTTGTTTCATCATTACAGTATTAGTACAATAAATAAGTAATTGCAACTGCATTAAACACCACTCATTGCCATAACAGTGTTTTCCAGTGTTGTATTCTAAATATTTGAATAGCTCGGTGTATCATTACTAATAGATGTATGAAAATCAGTATTCAAATCAGTATTAGACTGAAAGTGTGTTTTGTTTTCTTTTCAGGCTACAGCTTTTGTGTTTACCCCGACTGAGAAAGAGAAAAGTGACAGGTTACTGCATGTACGATACAATGCTGCCAAAGACCAGTACTGTCGAGTGTCCAACAACTCTGAGGTCATTCACAGCTGGGATCAGTGTGTGTGGACCAAGGAGTCGGTCTTCAGAAAGGTGGAGAATGACTGGGAGATGGTACGCTTAATAATGTTTGATTAACAAACCCATATTACTTATTGTTTTAATGTTCTATTAGGCAATTAGAAGTGCTTTGAGCTAAATATTATATACTAACCACATCCATGATGCTAACATGCACAACTGGTACTGTAAAAATTGAAATGTTGACCCAAAGATGGTCCCATATGAAATGTCAGAGGATTATTGGATTGTCTGTTAGTTATTGTGGAGCTTGAGCCATAGACATAACTTAACATAAAGTCCACACTGTTCTCTTTGAAACATATCCATTTAGAAAGAAGTTGTAGTCATTGTTTGATTTAGTTAGACAACAATGTTGAGACAAGAGTGTGTGTTTGTTAGCTTCTGTTTTTAGGAAAGATCTCATAACACAGCCTACAGTGATGTAAAGAAATAAGAATAAATGCTGTTAATCATCATATAGATCCTGGAGCCATGTGAAGCATTAGGTGTGATGACCAGATTGTATTTCTCTCTTCAGGTGTACATTGCTCGAACAGAAGGATCCTCTAAGGGAAAAATCAGCTGGAAGTTTGACTTTGCTCCCGCGGGACTGAAGATAAAGTCCGTCTCAGTCATGGCAAGTAGCCAGACCTTCCACTCTGGGAAAGTCTGCTGGCACTCGCAGGCAGGCCAGATTACTACAGAGTTCTCTGGAGGTATGGTTATATAATAGATAACTCCGCTAACATACTCAAAATGTGATTGTGTAACATGATCCCTCCTAATAATTTTCTCTCCTGTGTTTGAACCTGTAGATGGGAACACGCAGTCCATCCAGAGTCTATGCGGCTCCTCTGAGTTCATAGTTGTAGCAGGACTCAGCGGTGGAGAAGGGGAGACGTCATGGCAGCACTCCCAGCTCTTTAGACAAAGCTTGAAGCAGACAGAAGAGTCTTCATTTGAAATCCTCATCCACTTAGAAGACGCTTAGCAGTTGTTTTACTCAACAGATACTGGACCCCCAATAGACCTTTTGTCACATCAGCCAATTTGACATGAAATATTAGGATCAAGGTGTTTCAAATGATAATTATGGTTCCTTAAGCCTCTGTGTTTACTGTTTCATGTCAAATTGGCTGCTGTGAAAAAGGTCTGTTCTTTTTCACTGTTGACTGCTTTGACAAGTTCAAAGCTAAATGTTTGGGTGATAGTTTTATTTGATAAATAAGTGCAATATTTAAATTAGTGTCACTCTTCTAAGATGATTTAAATATGCATAGCCTAATGGATAATTGAATGAAAGATTTACAAATGCTGTCACACATTGAATTTGATGAAGGGCCAAACGAGACATGCATTTACAGGTACACCTGTAAATAGTTTTAACGTGAAGCCATATTTTTTTTGGTAAACATTTGCCTCCACTGTGAATGTTGTAATATGTGATGCATGGAGACAATCCCACACAGCAAACTAGGGTTGATTTGCCTTGTCAGCACAGGTTGCTGCGGTTCTCCTGCTTGTATTAAAGGTAAAGTGTGTAGGATTTAATCGCATCTAGTGGTGAAGTTGCAGATTGCAACCAACCGACTACCACTCGCCTCACCCTCCTGTTCCAAGCATGATGGACAAACTACAGTGGCTGTGAAACAAGAGTCCGTCAACATGGCGGACTCCATAGAAGAGGACCCTCCTCTTTAGTTATAAAAGGCTCATTCTAATGTAATCCAAATATAATTATTGTTATTTTCAGGTTAATATACACAAATTAAAACATAATTATGGTTATCATATTCCATTTCTGGCAGTAATTACCCTTAAATGTTACACACTGGACCTTTAAACTGTAATTATTGGTGAGTGTGTCATTTGATACTTTGGTTATGGTGTTTTTACACTTTGCCATGCCCAGTTACATCCATGTCTATAATTATAAATGAATTAATGTTGTTCGTGTCGATGTGCTGGAAAGGGCTGAAATATATGGTGGTCTAATAAAGATATTTTCGCAGTCTATGTCAAGTTATGCACTACATTACACACCGTCTGGTCTTCAAGTGATTAAAAGCTTGAGAGGATTTATGCCGCCATCTTGCGTTGGAAAAGTAGCAAACAGCCGTTAAATATGTGAAGATGTTTCCTATTGGTCGAGGTGCCGGTTGCCTTTGAAAAGCAGCCATCTGATTGGTCAATCTATCAGCGAGACGATTCGCCGTCTAGCCCTGCAGATGGAGGAGCCGGACAGCGGGCGCTGTTGTTAGCTAATATCCGTTTTTTTATTTCTAAATGAAAAGTATTTAAGTGTATCGTTTTCAGAGCGTTTCTGTTAAACTCCTATTTTATTCCGATGAGTTTTCACATGAAATTGTAAACCTATTTAATTCACGCGTTTTGTACAGTACCGGTATTTATTTTGTAGCAAGTAGCCCCGGTTAGCATCTTTGTTGGAAGTTTAGGCCTACTGTGCCACCGCTTGTCGATTTTAACAATAGCCGCGATAACGTTAACACTCCCCATCCTCTGTTTGTTTGGCCACATTCAAAGGATTATCTCCAAAGCGAACGAAGAGAAGAACATGGGAGATACACATGCGTGGGTACCTTTCAGCAAGTGAGACATTTGTTATGCAGACGGACTTTTAATTTCACCGGAGACATTTTGAAGACAAAATTTAGGATCACAAAGGAAGATGTCCAACGGCGCAGCAGGAAGCGGGGCTGGCTTGGATGGTAAGTTTGCCTTCAACTAAACTAACTTATAGTTTTATTATCTCAGTGGAGCTTTTGTAATAAAAGCTAAAAGTGTTAGTGAGTCGGGTTGCTAAAACCTTAAGCTACCATTCAAATCTCTGAGCTACGATGTTAAAGACCCGACAACTGCGGGCTCCATTTAAACTGTGACCGGGTTACAAAGGCTTGTAGCCGCGCTGCGCATGTACCTGCACGGAACTTGTTTTTATATATACATATAAAGATAACAACTGATATAGTCTGCCATTGCAAGCTTGTGTCAAGGGTTAGGGCTATTACGTTACTACCGGGGCTACAACAGACCAAAACATCCTCATAATAAAGGCGGAAACTAACGTGAGAAACTTGTGCAGCAAGTGAACCGTGTCTTGTTTTATGGGTGATTTAAATATGCTGCATACGGCAGCAGCCACTGGCTGCATTGTTTATTACAGTGTAAATACGATTAATCATATCTTGGCTAAGATAAACCACTGGTTTCATTTAGTGTCAGTGTTTACTGGTGAGTGAAAGTGGGAGTGAACTCTCGCTGTGGAGTGAATTTACTACTAATGTCAGACTTGTTTAAGTGTTAAAGTAGGCTATCAGTGGGAGCTGTGTACTAATAAGCAATGAGGAGGCATTTGGCGTGGGGGAAGATAGTAGTAACCAGTATGGTGACCCAGATGACCCCCCCACCCCCTACACAACACACACAAGGCTGATCCTGTATCACTGCCCTGTCATGTGTTTAGTGTGGGTCTACTGAACATGTGTAATTCACCTGAATAATTCATGTTTTATTCTGTATACTCCAGTATGGTGTAGGCACAGTTAATGGTATACCGTAGTATGAAAATGAACCCTGCAATGTTTATTCTATCTTATGCTATTGAATTCTTCAGTATATTATTATTTTGTAAAGCATTTGTTAAATGTTGAATTAAAAAAAATTTCATTTTTGCATCATTGTAACTGACAATAATGTGCATTATAGCGTGAGACATGATTGGAAAGTTTGCAGAAAAACTGGATATTTTTTTAATAAAGTTGATCATTGGTGATTTTTATCTGATGAAAAAAAAATAGGACAAATCTGAGCTGCATTTTGCAACCAAACATCTTCAGAGATGCTTTTTCCGCCCTGCTATGAAATATTAAATGTCATACAAGTCTTATTTTCGTTATTCATGGTCGTCATTCCTGCGGGTCCTTGCGAGTGCAAAGCGCGAGGAGAAACAAATGGAGGCCTTGGAAGTTTTTGAAAATAGACACAAATAGACACGGGTCATTGAAAGCGCTTGATTTTGTATATTTTGTGCTGAAATTGAAGTTCTTTTATAAATAGACTGTGTTCTGCTAGTTCTCATTATAAAATCTCAGTGTTGTAACACTCATTAACCTTGATCTGTGTCCTCAAACTATGTCTTGCTGGGTCCTTGAATTTTAGGGAATTGGCCATGGAAAGTCCTTGGATTTGATGTTTAAAACGGTGTGATTAATTGCCTTTTGAATATTACAAAAAAATCTTATGATCATCTACAGTCACTGCGTATTTAACCTTCCAAAACATTGCTATCTTTTGGAATAATAAGATAGAAGAGCACACTTTAGTCTAAACATATATTCACGCCTACCTTCTAATTACAGCATAATAGCCAATATACTATATAACATATAGTTTGCTTCCGTTGACTATCTGTCAGCAAAATCACAGAGAAGACCGGGACGTTCTCCCTACGGTGGTGAGCACTAATAATCTGCTGCCAACAGCACCACACAGCAGAGTCATCTTCCTGCAGGTCCTGTGTGTATTATGTGTGTATTAATAATGAAAACACTTCTGCCAAACAGGAGGCTGCCAACGGCAGAGGTGATGCTGGCAAGATGGAAGGGGCCAAGAAAGACAAGGCGGGCAAGTTGTCCGTGGAGCGAGTGTACCAGAAGAAGACCCAACTAGAGCACATTCTCCTCCGTCCAGACACGTACATTGGCAGTGTGGAGCCCTCACCCAGGTGAGTCTCTTTCAGGCAGACGCTGTAATTCATAAATCCGAATTATTTTACCTGTTGTTATCTTACAAGAGAGCCTCCGGACATTTCCTAAATGTTACTAAGTTTTTCTGCACTTCAGCTATTCCCTCTGCCTTGGAGACTTTCTGTTGGCGTGTCATAACAAACAGACAGATAATGTATTAATCTAAACTCATTAAAATCACATTTTATTTCATATCCAGTCATAGGCTAAACGACAGGCAGAGGGAGTGGACTCCAGGTGTGGAGCTGTAAAGACACGATATACGAGTAACTTTATCATAGATATATTGATCGATATTTGATATCTAAATTCCTTTTATCGATGCTGGCATGCAAAACAATGCGACATCCTGTGTATGTACATATGTATACAATGTACATCCTGGACAAGTCGCCATTTCAACATATCATACGTTATAATAAGAACAGCGACACGCAGGCAGACTCTTAACAGATGATTTATTTGACTGAACATCTTAACAGAGGAGTGTTGAGTTGAAAGAGGCATTGGCAGTTTATTAAGTTAGAATATTAAATATTTGTTTGTTCCAGACTCTCAAACAAGAAGAGAAACATCACTGTGTTCAAACTTTTAAGATTATTTAAAAGAACGCTCAATAAGTTTAATCACTGTTTGTTATACCTGCCAACATCTCTTGGTGGTATGTGAGTATCTGTTATCAAAGATTCATATCAGTCTTTAAACTTGTTGATCCGTCACTGCTAATGAGCAGACACATGATTATGTTAATCTGTCTTCTCATTTGCATACTGTTTTGACAGCAGAGTGTTTCAGGGTCACTGCTTCCAATGTGTCGTCCGCTCTGGACTTAAAATTATTCTTTTGTTTTTACAGCAAATGTGGGTTTTTGACGAAGACGTCGGCATGAACCAGAGAGAAATCACCTATGTTCCCGGACTGTACAAAATCTTTGACGAAATCCTCGGTGAGTGACTCCCCACGCCGTTCGTCTTCCTTCGGCGCCCTCGTCTGCACACGTGACACAAAGCTTCATTTGTCACGTGAGATTGTCTTTATGTAACCGCCGTATTGAAGGCTTATTATCACTGTAAATACATCAACGTCACTCACTAAATCACAGCCTGCTGCTGGCGCCGCTCGGCAGCATCGATCTGCGACTCGGCGGAGATTAGTTTCCCTCTGAGCTCGTCTCTGTGAGCTCCGCTCGCAGGCTGAACAGAGGCGTTCGGGACAAATGAAAAGTTGACTGAGAAATCATTTCACACGTTTGTGGCAGCACACCGTCAAACACGCAGGCTCGTTTGTGTTCCCCGGTAAAGCGGCGTGCTCAGTCATCATTGTACAGTCTATCTGTTTACATGTTCGATTTAATGACTCAGTCAAATGTGGGAGGACTGTTCTGCTAGTAAAGTGTAATCCGGTTTAGTCTGGGCTCACCACACAGGAGTGTTTGTTGATGATCGCTGCACACTTGGCCCTCCTAGGCGGTGTGTTTATGAAGGTGTTTGATTAATGACACTGTTTCATCGTCTGGATGTTTCCGCTGTTGTGTGAATGTAATTACACAAGAGGCACAGGCCAGGAGCAGATATTCAAGGCAGAATCAGTCCCTCATGCCTGTGAAATTTTACTTTAGTTTAGGTTTTGGTCACTGAATGGAACCATGTGCAGTTTTAATATTCATAATGTACTGATGTAATACTGAATACTAGATATTACAAGGTCCTGTAGACTTGACTTTTTGTTGACCAACAGTCCGAAGCTCCAAAATATGCACGTAATAAGCAAATCCTCACACTGGAGAAGCTGCTTTTTTTGTTGATAAATGACCTAATCAACTAATCCTTTCTACTCCAGTGCGCACACAGTCTCCAACATTTTCTCTGTAGTTGTTTTGCTCTTCACGTGCGAATCCATTGTTCACCTTTTGGAAAAACATGTCTGACATAATTTGATCTCAAGCCTCACTCAAGAGCTTTTTCTGGGGCGCTCAGCCACGTCTCAAGCTCGAAATCAAAGACCGAGAGATGTAGATGGACATTGAGTTAAGCTTATTTTGTCAATATAAACTATATTGTAGAAAGAAAGATGTGACAAACAGACACATTCATGGTTACACTACTACTCTTTAGAGATTATATTGGCGTGTGCTTGATTGACCTCTGCCTCGTTCTCGGCAGGAAAACTTAATGCAGTCATCAGTTATTATGCAGAGTTTGACATCATGAACTCTCAGCATATCGTAGCTCCACACACCTGACTAGAGCTCTAATCAACCAGAGCTATTGAACATGTGCCTTTGTGTAGTATGCAGCATGCTTTATATACCTTTTATAATACGCCATTGAAAGTCTTTAATAAAACTGTTCATGAGTGAAATAGAGCAAATATGTTTTAAATGTAGAACCATGTAGAACTTGTTTATTAAACAAACAATTGAAGGTGAAGATTTGAAGACGTCACCTTGGGCTCAATGATCATTACTTGCAAATAGTCATAATTAGACATGGGTCATTGAAAGTCCTTGCTTCTGTAAAGCCTGCTTGCTCTATATATACACAATATAATGTAATGTAACGGTAATAAACCTTGATCCATGTCTCAAACTGTGCTGTGTGGGTCCTTCGGAACACTGTATGACAGACTAACAGGCAATTAATAGGCAGATTAATTCATGATGCCGACAATCATTAGTTCATTTATTATGTAAGATGTTACATGTTGGATACTTTTGTGTGTATAACCTGTGATACCTGTGTGTTTATTTTGATGTTCTTTTCCTCGACAGTTAATGCAGCAGACAACAAACAAAGAGACAAGAACATGACAGCTATTAAGATCACCATCGACCCGTGAGTTTCTCAACGTTTCACAATGTGATTACTGAGTGGAGTTTGGTCACCTCTGCATGTGACTAAAAGTCAGTCAAAGGCAGACCTGCTGAAATGCACTGAGCTCTTGGTTTATATGCAGCCTGCCAGCTGCATCCACGTCCGACCGCTCAGACAGCAGCGTGTCCTTCAGCTGAGCTGCCGCTCTGTCTGATGTCCGCTGCTGTATAAATGACACCATTAGCCTCGCCGCACTCAGGTCTCCACCGCTAATGCGGTTTCATAAAGACGTTAATGCTCCCGTCCACAGCTCCCTCAGCATGCTTGTGGGTGAGCTTATTAAGCACGGATGTCATTATTTTGAGTCACCACAATGTAGCACTGACAGATCTCTGCTCCGGTGTCGCTCTATCGATCCTTCCTCCTGTCTAAACGGGATGCATTCTTCCGTGTTTATGGCGAGATAAAACATCTTCCCAGCATCCATAATTCCTAGAACGGTCGCACACATGAGTGTGTTTCAGATTGTGTGTCCACGCTCTGTTCATATAGCCTCTGTAACCCCTCCTCCCCTTTTTATTCTCTCCCATCAGTGAGTCCAACACCATTTCTATCTGGAACAACGGTAAAGGAATACCTGTGGTGGAGCACAAGGACGAGAAGATGTACGTCCCAGCTCTCATTTTCGGTCACCTGCTCACCTCCAGCAACTACGACGACGAAGAGAAGAAGGTGACAGGTGAGAGCAGCCATCTTAACATCTATATCAGCGGTTATTAAAGTTGCTTCAAGGAGGTGAATGTTTCTGAACTGTCTGTCTGTTTGTTTGGCTCCAGGTGGAAGGAACGGGTACGGTGCTAAACTCTGCAACATCTTCAGTACCAAGTTCACAGTGGAAACTGCCTGCAAGGAATACAGACACAGTTTCAAACAGGTGAGGAGGTCGCTTCTGTTAAAGGTGCTCTGATAGTTTGATGTAGTAACAGTTAAGAGGATGTTTAGCATCATTTTCTTTCTTCTGAAAACCTCAGCCTTGTTTTCACAGTGTGTTGTCCTGTCAGTAGAACACAGTGTTTACAGGCTGTTGAAGCTGCTGCGCGCGCTTCTACAACCTCAGTGCATCTATAGTCACCACAAGGCGATAGTCTACACACAGTCATGACTTGATTTGATCTGATTTGTAGCAACAAAAACTTCACCAGTGCCTCACTGAAGTAATTGCTGTTTTATAGGGTTTTGACATGTGGTCATATCTGAGGTAAGGTTGTGTATATTATCACCCTCCAGGGCTGTTTGGGCACGATTGACCCTTTCTAAGTTCCCAACATCTTAAGTTGGCAAAATACTACAGACATCATTCATTAGCTAGTTAGCTATTTTGCTCAACTGTTATTGGACCACAGCAAAAAGAGGTGGGACTTAAGAAGGGTCAGTTGTTAAGTCACCGGGTGTTTCATGTCACAGTTGGGAGACTAAAACTAAACGCACTCAATACAGTAAGGGTGATGTGAGTTTCAGAGGACTGTGCGTATCACTGCGTGTAGATAAGCTTTATTTATATTTTATATAATAAAATAAACTCATTTCCGAACAGATATTTTCAGGCAACGGCAGATGTGTGTGTATGTTACCGTGTGTTTTGTATCCTCAGACGTGGCAGAACAACATGGGCAAGACTTCCGACCCCAAGATCAAGTTCTTCGACGGGGACGACTTCACATGCGTGACGTTCCAGCCCGACCTGTCCAAGTTCAAGATGGAGAAACTGGACAAAGATATTGTAGCGCTTCTGACCCGCAGGGCATACGATGTAGCCGGCTCCTGCAGGGGAGTCAAAGTGATGCTGAATGGCAAAAAACTACCTGTAAGTTCTTCGTCTCATTACACATTTTTTTGTTGTTGCACTGTACAGTCCTTTAAAGGTCGGTCTAAATGCCAGTACGAGGTTTAAATGTCGTCACAGTTTTCATAAGTTAATGTGTTTTTGAGGTATCAGCCCAGAAATATTAACCAGATTTTGTCTCAACAGCAGTAATTACAGAATCAGGTAATATTCACTACTCTGTCACTCTGAGTTTCTTTTTTTTTTTTTTAACACAAACACACACTTTTCTCCTCTTATATACTGCCCTTTATCCATTCATATTGTTTTGGTGTTAGTTGCCAAGTTTTTAGAGTTACTGGCGTTCGCAAATATAATGATCGTAGATGTCATTCGTCATTAAAGCGTCGTCTGGACACGTGACAGCTGTAATGTTTGTTAGCTCAGCACACAGAAGCGGATAAGAAAAATAAATATCTGCATACTTGCGTATCATCTTTCACGACCGTTGTACAAATGATGAACGATAACGATCACAAGACTTTTTGTCTTAATCTTTCGCAGTGTTTCAGTCTCTCCTTCTATAATAACAATAATAAAGATGAATCTACCAGCTACACTCTGGGAGTAATCCTCCATCATATTTAACATAGGCACATATAATGGCTCCTGAATGTATGGCTTTCATAAATGTTATCTATAAGAGATTTTCTGCAGCTGTGGTCCATGACTTACGACAGGCCTGGGGCAGTTGTGATTTATTTTAAATTTAAAAATATTACTTGCTGAACCTAACCCGTCTCCGTCCCGTCTGTCACTAAAGGTTACCGGGTTCCGCAGCTACGTGGATCTGTACGTGAAGGACAAGCTAGACGAGACGGGCGTGGCACTGAAGGTGGTGAACGAGACTGTGAACGATCGGTGGGAGGTTTGCCTCACCATGAGCGAAAGGGTTTCAACAAATCAGCTTTGTGAACAGCATCGCCACCACAAAGGTATCTAAAGCTCACCGGTTAAAAGAAAACAGAAAACACGCATGACTTTTTGCGGCCATGATTTCTCACGCCACTCCTAACGCTGTTTCAGGGTGGCAGACACATCGACTATGTGGTGGACCAGATAGTGTCCAAACTTATTGAAGTGGTGAAGAAGAAGAACAAGGCGGGAGTGTCAGTCAAACCTTTCCAGGTGAGGTTTCTAGCTCAAGGTGGCTGCGGTGGTGTTATTTCAGACGTGTGTTTGGAAACTGACTGACCCTCCTGTCGTTTGCACCTCAGGTGAAGAACCACATCTGGGTGTTTGTGAGCGCTTTGATCGAGAACCCTTCCTTCGACTCCCAGACCAAGGAGAACATGACGCTCCAGACCAAGAGCTTTGGGTCCAAGTGCCCTCTGTCAGACAAGTTTATCAGAGCTGTAAGTACAACTGCTCACTCTTGTTTTTGGTTTCTTGTAAAAAAAAAAACTAGCTGAGCATCAGCCATAACGTGATTATTCTTGTGTCTCTTTGTCACCCACAGGCTACCAACTGTGGGATCGTTGAGAGCATACTCAACTGGGTGAAGTTCAAAGCTCAGACGCAGCTGAATAAGAAGTGCTCATCTGTGAAGTACAGCAAGATCAAAGGCATCCCCAAGCTAGACGACGCCAATGATGCTGGTGTGTTCGCAGTGTGATTATTTATTCATGTGTCCAGCACTGATGGCAGAGCTGCAGTTGTTGCCTCTTAAATTAAATCATACAGACCGATTTATTATTGGTTATGAAGTCAAAGGGCAGCTTTAAGTGCATATTATTTACACATTATGGGTATTACATTAATTGCCATGCGATCTAGACTTAATTAACACTGTTAGGTTGACTATAGAATATTGAATATACCATTAATTCTCAGATCAGAGCCTGAGTATATTTTATTATTTATTTTTCACAGATAATATCTTTTTACACCAACATGTCATGTCATGCTCTCCTACTCTGAGTTTTTGTGCCTTTGTAGGCTTTTAATGTGAAATTTGCAGGAATTGTTTATAATTATTGAACATGCAGTGGCAGAGTAGCAATTTGAATTAGCGAAGAACAACAGTATTTTCTTTTAAAACTGAATTTTGCAGAAGAAGTGGTGATGACTTTTATCAGAGAACTTTCTATGATCTTTTTTTTTTCCTATATGACCTATGTTCTAGGTGGCAAACACTCCTCTGAATGCACACTGATCCTCACTGAGGGAGACTCAGCCAAGTCTCTGGCTGTCTCCGGACTCGGAGTCATCGGGCGCGATCGCTACGGAGTGTTCCCGCTGAGAGGAAAGATCCTAAATGTGCGAGAGGCGACACACAAGCAGGTATGAGACCGTGTTAGGAGAGGTAGTAACTGTAATCTGTAATGTGAAAGACATGTAAGCTTTTATCCTGTTGAGAGGGTTTCACACACAGCGAACGGTTTGTGTTCGTACTCACACAGAGTGAGTTCAGTTCAGAAAGACACAGAAGCAGATAAAAAGTGAATAAAATGTAGCAATAAAAAAGGTGATGTAGTCTGATGAGTGGCTACTGGTTTGCCCTCAATGTCCGTAGCCAACTTGTTAAACTTAGGTGATGTCATTGGGCCTCAGTGGCTGCATGTTTGTGTTCTGGTCAAGTAATATAAGACGATGTTTCCGTTTTCCAGGGTGATAAAGTGCTGCAGGGATAACGTATTTTTGTAGGCCAGCTCTCAAAGTTAGTATTCCATTGAAAAAAACCCCATTGGATGTATTATTATTGGGGTTTATGATATTTATGAACCAAACAATCTAAATCTTGTTCAAAAAACGTCTCACTACAACACAAGGGAACAAGAAGAGCTAAAAAGCTTACTCACTTCTATAATGCCCCCAACATGCTTTGCTAAATAACTTTAAAAAACTTTAAGGTTGGTGTCATGAAAGCTATGAAAGCTCCGTGACTCTCCCGTTCAATAGATCAACACGTCGTTAAATATTTATTGGAAGTCTAAAAGTACAAAGGAGAATTTGATCTTTTAGACTTTCAAAGTTTTGTGTTGTTGAAGAGCAGGACGTGACATGAGACGGCGCAGGAAAGAAGATAAAAGATGGGCTGAAGGTGTTGTGAAGGAGAAGCCTGGCCCTGCTCCTTATTAAGTCCTGTTAGATACCGCTCAGCGTCTTTTAATCTGTTATTATTTATCTGTAGGTGCATATAAATCCTGTATGTCAAACATTCATTGTCCTGTTAGCACTGGTTTGGTGTTCTGACGTCTGGCTCTTCTTCAGTTGCTTAAATGTTGTGTGCTTCTCAACATCCTCTGCCATTTCCAGCTGAGGAGGTGGTGTACAGATAGTCTGTAGCAGCTCCACAGTTTATATGAGCCAGTATTGTTTTCATTTTGCCAAATCAATGAGCTGAAAGCAGCCAAAACCTGCTTAGACTGTGATTTTAACATGGCGTAATGTGTTCTGACTTTGACCTTTTCTGTCTACAGATCATGGAAAACGCTGAGATTAACAACATCATCAAAATTGTTGGCCTTCAATACAAAAAGAGCTACGATGACGCAGAATCACTGAGGAGCCTGCGCTACGGCAAGATCATGATCATGACGGATCAGGTGAGCCACGTGACACACTCCAACACAGCTTCAGTAGAATTATCACCAGTTCAACCAGTAGCTAACGTTTCTCGTCTTATCCCAGGATCAAGATGGCTCCCACATCAAAGGTCTTCTTATCAACTTCTTCCACCACAACTGGCCGTCCCTACTGAAACACACATTCCTGGAGGAGTTCATCACGCCCATTGTCAAAGTAAGAGAGAGCACACACACAGTCACACACACTTCTGTCTACAATACACGTGATAAGAAGCGGCACCAGAAGTTCTGTTGCACGTCTTCTTCAAGTTGTCCGTCATGAGTCTGATAGTGATGTAAGGAAAGGAGATAAATCGTTGGAGGTTGTTTACATCACAGGTTCATTTGCATAACTAAAACTCGACGCAAAGCGTCCAGTAAACCTCGCTCGTGTTAATTTGTTGTCTGCAGGTGACCAAGAACAAGCAGGAGCTGTCCTTTTACAGCATTCCAGAGTTCGACGAGTGGAAGAAACAGACAGAGAACTTTAAAACCTGGCATATAAAGTACTACAAAGGTTTGCTACTCACGTCTTTAAATATGTATATATATTGATATAAATCTTCTTCCTGTTGTTGATTTACAAAATGTTAAATTTTACGTTCCAGGTTTGGGTACAAGTACAAGCAAAGAGGCAAAGGAATACTTTGCCGACATGGAGAAGCATCGCATCACATTCAGATACAGCGGTGCAGAGGACGACGCTGCCATCACTCTGGTGAGTTTAATGCTATAGTTACATACTGTTGTGTAACACAGAGTCAAACACCACCAACGCGGCTCCGTTCTGACAGGCGACATCTGAAGCAGGGTTACTGTATAGTGACTCAAAATATAAACAACCAGTTGGTACTTGGATGCTCATTGCTTTAAACAAAGTATGTAGCAGATGGAGGCTGAACTGCAGTGTTGTTTGCTGCAGGCCTTCAGCAAGAAGAAGACAGATGACAGGAAGGAGTGGCTGACTAACTTCATGGAGGACAGACGTCAGAGGAGGATGCACGGCCTGCCGGAGGTTTGTATCTGTCTGCTCAAAGATATGTGAGGCAGCGATGCGGAAAAGAAAGTCCAGATGTGTGTGTGTCAGAGTGTGTGAAGATGTTTTTGTGCCTGTGCTGCGCCGAGCTTCACAAACTGTGATTATCTACAAACTTGACATTTAATTGGGTTTTTGTTTTACAGAAATATTTGTATGGAACTCAGGCCAGGCACCTCTCCTACAATGACTTCATCAACAAAGAGCTGATTCTGTTCTCCAACTCCGACAACGAGAGATCCATCCCATCCTTGGTTGACGGTTCGTAAATCTCTCCATCTCTGTGAACTGTTTGGTGTGTGTGTGTGTGTGAATGACTCAATACTACCAACTGCTGTGGTTTAAAACCGCCGCTGTCTGTTCTGACTCTGAAAGAACGGTGATGAGCTGATAATGGGATGTGCTGTGTGTTGTTTCCAGGTTTGAAGCCAGGCCAGAGGAAGGTGCTGTTCACCTGCATGAAGAGGAACGACAAGAGGAAGTGAAGGTCGCACAGCTGGCGGTTCAGTGGCAGAGATGTCTGCCTACCATCACGGAGAGGTACAGTCGACATGTGACAGCGATAATAATGAGAGCTAGCGTGTCGAGTTATTGTACTGATTCTCTGTAATACTCCCAACTGCTGACCACCCATTCCCCCTTTGTCCCTGCAGCAAGCTCTCATGATGACCATCGTGAACTTGGCCCAGAACTTTGTGGGCAGTAACAATGTGAACATACTGCAGCCACTGGGTCAGTTCGTTTTCGATCAATGGAGGCAAAGACGCTGCCAGCCCTCGTTACATCTTCACCATGCTCAGGTAACGCAACGCGCAACATAATGGTTTGGATTCTTGCCAGTTGACACTGTCGTCTTCTTTTATGACAAATATTTTTAATACATTTCTACAAAGTCTAATAATCGCGTCTCATTTCCCACAGTCCTCTCGCCAAGCTGTTGTTCCCAGCGATGGATTCCAACCTGCTCAAGTTCCTGTACGACGACAACCAGAAGGTGGAGCCCGAGTGGTACATTCCCATCATTCCATTGGTGCTGGTGAACGGCGCCGAGGGCATCGGGACGGGCTGGGCGTGCAAGATCCCCAACTACGACCCCCGAGAGATCGTCAACAACATCAACCGCATGCTCAACCACCAGGACCCGCTGCCAATGGTAAACAGTCTGAGGAGAAAGGAAGCATTCATCTGTTTGACTTCTGTTGTTCACGCCTCAAGGAACTTGTTTGTTGTGCAATATGATGACATCTTAGCCCTGAAGTAGCTTTTATCCCTCTTATCTCATGAGCAGAAGTGTTGTATGTCACTAAAGCAGAGGTTCCCAAACCCAGAGACCCAAACTTACAAAGATATACCATAAATCGATATAAAAAGTACATTTATCAGCTACTGATAAAGAAGTTAGCAACATGCGAGTCACCAACAGACACACAAAACACTGTTAAAACACAGAAAGTCTCTTCTTTGCACGGGGAAATTCTTTTGACCTTCCCAGGGACTTTCTGGGAATGTTTTGTTTGGAGATGAGCTGTCTGTCCAGTTCGTTCATTTTACACTCGCATTCAACCTTCTCTCAACCCGAGAGTGCAAACATGTTTTCAGGTCAGAGAGAGAGCTGAACAGACCAGTTTAGCAAAAAAACAGTATTTTTTCCTCATTAAAGTAGAAAAAGAACAGTCTCTATTCTTTTTAATTGTATCACATATCATGTTATGCATTACACTGCCAACTGGTGACCCAATAAAAACAGGTCCACGGTCCATTTTGGGCCCGGGAAATGATTTCTGTATACAGATTTATTTGTCAGGTATTTAATTCTGCTAAAAATATTCCATCCCTTGTGCAGTTTTATTTACAGACGCGCTCAGACTCAGCAGACTTCAGTCTTTGCAAAGTTTGTTTTGATGACCTTTCTCTCAGTTTTTCCCCTCACTGTGTAACTATTGTTCCCAAACAGCTTCCCAGCTACAAAAACTTCAAAGGGGTGATTCACGAACTGGGTCAGAACCAGTACCTGGTCAGCGGAGAGTGTTAGTCATCGACAGAAACACCATCGAGATCACAGAGCTTCCTGTTCGGACATGGACACAGGTACACTTCAGGCTCTTCTCTCCTTTCTTTGTTTATTTCACCTCGGACGGTAGTTTGGTCTCCATATGAAGAAGTGGAACATTTAAATGTCGGTGCGTATGCATTGTCAGGTGTGTTATTATGAATAACTGTTTCGCCCTTCTCATGTGCAGGCCTATAAGGAGTCTGTGCTGGAGCCCATGCTGCAGGGCAGTGACAAAACACCAGCTCTCATCAATGATTATAAGGAATACCACACAGATACCACGGTGAAGTTTGTGGTTCGCATGTCTGAAGACAAACTGGCCCAAGCGGAGGCAGCCGGTCTTCACAAAGTCTTCAAGCTGCAGTCCAGCCTTACCTGCAACTCCATGGTAAAAACTGATGTCACTGTTTTCCATCTGGTTTGTCACATTTCATCTACATTTTGTTGAAGCTGTCACTAACTGATTTTTTTAAACTACTCTAACCTCAGGTGCTCTTCGACCACATGGGTTGTCTGAAGAGGTACGATTCAGTCCATGACATCCTCAGAGAGTTCTTTGACCTCCGCCTGCACTACTACAAACTGAGGAAGGATTGGGCAGTGGGCAGCCTCGGAGCCGAGGCCGCCAAATTGTCCAACCAGGCTCGCTTTGTACTGGAGAAGATCGAAGGAAAAATTTCAATCGGTACGAACGCTACAATTCCCCCTTTCTATTCAGATTCTCATGCAACGGTAGCTGTGTTTTTCATTAACATATTCTGAAGCATTGCTTTAGAAAAGATCGACAGAAACGGCAGAAATATTGCTGAAAATTCAGTTAAAATGTGCAATACATGTGGACTGAAACACGGCTAGCATGTGGTTGACTTGTTTTCTTTTCTAACTCGAATGTTTTCTGCTAACAGAGAACAAATCCAAGCGTGAACTGATCCGCATGCTGGTCCAGAAAGGCTACGAGTCAGATCCAGTGGCTGCCTGGACCAAGGCTCAGGAAAAGGTACATCTACACACACACACTCAGGCAGCAGCAACATGACCAATTAGTAGTGGCTTTAGTTGTAGGTTTGCAGTAAGCTTTGCTGTAACTATGAACAAACAGAAGATGGAGCCGCTCTTGCACCACTCCTGGACCGTACACCACAGCATGCCATGTAGTTTCTGTTTAACGATGAGATGTTTCTCCCAGGCTCAGGAAGAAGATTACCGAGGCAAAGCGACAGCGACAGCTCGCTGGACTCTGGATCCTCATCGGGCCGAACTTCAACTACATCCTCAACATGCCTCTGTGGTGCCTGACTAAAGAGAAGGTGGAGGAGCTGCTCAAACAGAGGGACCAAAAGGTTTTTATTATTATTATTATTATTTCTGTCTCGCCTTGCTCGGTTCACTTTGATCTTTGATGAATTTGCACACTTAAAATGTGTTGATTAACGTGTGAATGTGTGCTGACGTACAGAGAGAGAGCTGAACGATCTCAGAAGAAAGCTCCAGACGATCTGTGGAAGGAGGACCTGGCAGTGTTCATCGAGGAGCTGGATGTAAGTCCTGCGTTGTTAAAGATGATAGTTGATAGTTTACTTTATTTCCAGGAAAATAATTCCAACAGTTTCCAGTTATTTTGCTTTCTGGCGAAGATCAACACCATGTTTTGTCTGTCAGAAACTGGAGGCCCAGGAGCGAGAGGAGCAGAATTTAGGTAAAGCCATCAAACTGGTGAAGGGAAGGTGGGCAAACCTAAAGTGAAGAAGATGAACCTGGAGGAGACCTTGCCTCTCCATTCGGCGCAGGGTGGAGCCTCCGACGCAGGCAATCAAATCTGACGCAGCCAAGAAACTGACCAAAAAGAAGAAGGTAAGACCTGTCGACGTTACACTGAAACGAGAAGAGTCAGGACTCCAGGATGCTTACAGCTTGTGTTTTTGTTTCTTACTCTCAGGGTGACGTAGATCCGGCGGTGAAGTTGGAGTTTGACGATGATGGTTTGGGCGGTGAGGAGGAGCAGGAGAAAACTCTGTAGCCAAGCGAGCTCCACGTGTGAAGAAAGAGAAGAAAGAGCCAGGTCAGTACTGAGCTGAAAAAACATCAAACATGTTCAGTTCATTTCCTGTTCAAGGTCTCAGTAAAGAATATCGTTTCTGTCCAAATAGAAAAATGCTTTTCAGTCACAAACTGACTTTTTGAAGATGGAGGTGGAGCGTTGTAAGAACCATGTATCAGTAGATAAAACATTTATCAGCACAGACAGATATTTGTCAACTATCCAGAGACAGAGTGTTCTCTCTTGCAGGTATACTGTGTTGGACTGGTTTGAAAGTAGCTGTTACCCCGGGCTGAGAAAACTGTCTTCAATTATTGAACTACCAGGAGCTCTGACAGTCAACAAAACAGTTCAATAATCTTGTTTACCGTGTTGCAGGAGCTCCCAGAGTGAGAAAACCTCCAGCACCCAAAGGTGTCGCCGCTAAGAAGGTGAAGAAGAGGAATCCCTGGTCTGAGGACGAGTCCAAGTCAGACAGCGACCTGGAGAACAGCGAGCCCATCATCCCCAGAGAGAACAAGTCCCAGAGAGCGTCAGGTAAAGCTATATCCACCGTCCACAGCTTAATATACTTTCTATCACCCAGCCCTAGGTTATTACAGTGACCAGTAACACTTGGCAGGCTTTGTACAAAGTCTGATTTTCAACATGATCTGGTGTTTTATCAACACAATCACTCTCCCAGTCACTATATTTGAAATGAAATGATCCCGTCGTCCTATTTAGTTTGTCTCCTGGCGTGTTCTCTTCTTAATCATAGCTCGATAAGCCTGGAAAATACTCTGGCAAACGTGAAATAATGCTGATCAAAACATACAAGTTAATAGTAAAATAAATAAAGTCACAATATGCACTGATTGCTGTGGGAATAAAACAATTCTCTAAACTTTATTTTTCTCAGTAACAATTTAGACGTGATGAAAGACTTCAAGGGCCTTTTAAAGTCGAGGAACTTGGTCCATTCACTGTACTTCAATGATCAAGAGAAACAGAATTTGAATAGTAACAGGAAATCATGAGACTGTAATGTTCCTTTTGTAGCTTGTTTAACTGTTCCACCGTCCCCTTATTTTCCTGCCTTTGCGTCTCTTTTACAAGTTCTTTTATGAGAGCCACCGTCAGCTTGAGGTACCTGGCTACAGAGTGACTGCTAGTATTTCATTTCATCCACTCCAAGTGGCCCCGGCCAAAATAACTTGTGAACCCGGCTCCACGTTTCCTCACTCTGATTAGCCACTGTCGGCTTCAAGTGTCTGAAGGCGCAGTCTGATGCAACCCAGCCGCAACACGAATAATTACTGTACGAGGCGCCAGAATCCTCAGCGACGATAATGTGGTTTGACACAGACTCTGCTCCTGTCTTTCAGCTTCCAAGCCTAAATACACGTTTGACTTCTCGGAGGAAGAGGAGGCGACGAGGAGGAGAACGGCGCGACGACGCGGCCTGCGTCTCCGGAGGTCGTTTAAAGATGACTTCACTTCCTCCGAGACCAAGGAGCGCTACAACGATCATAACGATGGCGGCGGCGATGACACGAAGTGTCCTACTCTCCCCAAACAAAAGCCCTCGTAAGAATCAAAGAACGTGTTTGTAGGAAATGTTTTGTTATGATGAAGAGGGCAATGGCAGACATATCTTTATGTCATCTCTACGATCTGCTGTGTAATATAAAAACATGTTGTGTGTTCCACTAAAGGTCTGCACCTGTAGCTAAAAGAAAGAGACAACCAGCATCTTCTCATCCAAGTCAGCGTCAGCCTTCTCTGAAAAAAGCAATGACAGCGGTGAGTACAAGCTGCAGTCACTCCTCTCTGCAGGTTTGTTTCTGAGGCTGCATTCAGACAGAATCCGACACTGCGGTGAAAACTCAGGTTTGAGTGGGGTAGTGCGGCAGAGAAGTTGAGCCGGATCCAACTTTTCAGATCAGGCAAGCCCTCCACAGTCAGCCTTAAGATGTCTCTGAAACTGAAGCTATCCGACCTGTCATGTTCTGGCTTTGTTGACTTGTGCCCAGTCTTAATCTGTGTCGGCACCAATTCACGCTGCAAAATAGTGACACGAAGAAGTTTTAATTTGGTTTTTGTCTGATGGTTTTGAGAGGGAGAGACAGTAGTGGTCAAGAGACATAGACAGTGAATGAGAATAAGGGAGCACGGGAGGTTTGTGACCACACGCGCACAAGCTGTGACAATTCGCCACAGCGCGGATTTTGTCTGAACGTACCCTATCTGTTTCTATGTACACTGTCTTGGTTCATCATGTCAGGGGTTATAGAGGATATGGTGGGCGATAAAGACATCTTTGCAAACAATTGATCACAAAAAGAGATTTATATAATGGTTTATACTGGCTGCTCCCCTTTTTTACACTGAACACTGCAACCCATGAAGTCATTTCTGTTGTGGTTGTTGGATCCTGAACTCGAATAAGTTCTCTGCGTTTCATAAAGGCAGCAGCATCTGATTAGTTTGTTTGCACAATCATAACAAAGTTAATTAAAGCACTGAACTGCACGCAACAAAAACAGACTGTGAAGAAATCAAACGTAAATGATCTTCCATGCACAAAATTAAAGAACGTTTCAGTTTGCAGAGGGTCAGGATGAAACGTGAAAATCTGAATGTTGACCCAGTCAGACGGAGCAGCAGGTGAACGCTGACCTGTGTCTTTGTCTTGTAGATGGGTCCAAGTCCGACAGCGAACGAGACGCGCGTGTTCTCCACGTACTCCAGCAGCTCTGCGTTTGACAAACTATCGCCAGCAAAGAAAGGTAGTGACTCACTGTGATCACCAGAGGGAGCTCTAATGCAGCATCAGAGAGAGGGGGGGTGATTCTTTTTTTAAAAGGGATTACTGACTTGTTCATGAATTCAATGACACTTAAATTGGAGCTCATTAAGTCTAATATGCATTATTATGGAGACATTGTGTAACTCATCACAGCTTGATATTATTCCAGAGTATAAAACAGAGGTGGTTAAAAGCTTCTGACATGATCGATGGTGTGGAGTGTTGAGCTGTATTTAATGACCAGGTTTGTTTGTGTGATCTGTAGCAGCTAAGAAGCCCTCTGAAGCAGCTCCAAAACCCAAGAAGACACCAGCACCAAAAGCAAAGAAACCAGATAAATCCATCTGGGACTCTGACTCGACACTGGGTCCAGAAGCCAGCACCAGCTCTTAAAGGTACAGCTAGTACAGCAGCTCTCCTGCCGAAAAGAAAAAGCAACAAACACATTTTTGATGGCGAATGTTTCGTAACTTCTTCTTCTTCTGTTGAACTGCAGGTTCAGGTGCAGGTAAAGGCAAGGAGAAGGGCCGGCTCTGAAGAGGATTACAGTCCAATGAAGAAAACTGCAAAACCTGTTGGCAGAGTGAGTCCATCTGCCCGTGTTTATTCGCTGTTTGACTTGTAACATTTCTAACCTGCTGCTGTAAACATCAGTTTAACGGTACGCCTCTGCTCTCCGTGTCGATATACTTTACATATATTAGCTTGACCACAAATATTGTTTCAACTGTCTTCAGCTGCCAGACAGAAGTTTGAAAAGTCTTCTACTTCTTCACTTCACAGTGTTTTTTTTGTTTGGTTGTTTTTTTAATATAAATAATAATCACAACTGTGTTTTCATTAATGTAGAATCACTGAAAGTCAGTCAGTTTAATCAGTCTTTTGTCAGTCTGGCTCTACTTTTCTTTCAGCACTTTATTTTGAGAAATAATTGAAACTAAAATTGGCAAAATTATGTTTTGAATCAGGAACTATCTGATCAAATGAAAAAAAGATTACATCTGATCAAATATTCATTGACAGCTTTCAATATTTTGCGTTTTTTGATACTCTGTTCTTCACACATTTATTCCAACACCAGCAAAGCAGTGGTGGACTGTGCAACAAGACTTGAGAATTAGCCATTTTTATGCTTCTTATGCTCGACGATTCAGGCGGAAATATTGTATCTATTACCACTAAACTTTTGTGACATCTTTAGTTACTAGTTACTTATTAGATTAAGATTTTCTAACACACAATCATCTTAAAATAAAATTAAAATAAATCAGTTAAAGGTCCAGTGTGAATATAATATGCATAACTATGTTTTCAGTAGTGTATAATCACCTGAAAATAAGAATCATTATATTTTTGTTACCTTAGAATGAGACTTTACGGACGCCGTGATTCCTCTCACACCCTCATAGTTTCTCTTTCACATTTGGAAGGAGAGGGTGAGCCGAGTGGTTGCAACCAGCTACACTGCTAGATAATAAATCCTACACTCTGGACCTTTCAAACAAGCTCCACCTCAACCTAGAACAGTCTACTACTCTGCTTTATGTATTTTGCTGATAATACCTGTAGGACTTGATTGTAAGTGAGTATTTATACTGCAGTACTGCTACTTTTACTTAAATAAAGAGTCTGAATTCTTCCTCTGCCACTCTAAAAATGTGGGTTCAACTCACAGCCTCAGAAATCTTCCAACAACAACCTGTGTTTTTGTGTTTGAGTGCAGTGATAACTATAATAAGCGTTTTTATCGTCTTCCTGTGCAGAAACCACAGAAACCTCCATCCGACGATGAAGACGACGACAGCAACAGCCTGAGTGCGATGAACACTCCGTCCGTGACAGGCGGCCGGGCCAAGAAGGAGGTGAAGTACTTTGTTGAGTCAGACAACGAGGAAGACGACGGCGATGACGACATGTTCGATTAAACCAACCTTTGATCACATTCAAACACACTCAGCTTGTATGGAAGTTTCCTCCTCCTCTTTCTGTGTTCCCACAGAATTTTGTACATTTTCTGTTCCATTTTATTTTCATTAATGGTGATGTTTAATGATTTTTAATGTGTAGGTGTTTTACACTTTATTATACATATACAGGTTTCTTTTTAATGCTCATTGAAATGTTCTGTATTTGTCCGGCGGCTTTAGAAGTTTAGAACGCTGTGCTTTAGCACATTTTAATTGTTAAAATACTATGTAACTTTTTGAACATGAAGTTGAAAGTAAACGATGAAATGTTCATTTTTTTTTCTTTGCTGGTCTTGTTCTTTCATAACTGAGCTGAATATTACACAGAAGAACTCAGAGGTGAATACTTTGATAAATACTTGGTGTAAAGCAGTGAGCTATTATTATCATTCATGTTCATTGCCTAACTTTTCTACCACAAAATAACAATGATGCTACACTGATGTATAATCAGGTGAATGGTGTGCTTTCTGTACGCCTGTTCTTGCACTTTGTGCAACACTTTATGGCACACAGCCAACTATTTCACTGATTTTTGTGAAACTGGATCATATTTATCAGAGAAAATGTTTATTTACAGAGTTTCCTGATGTACAGTAAAGTAAAACGTTAGTTAACGTTAGCTCAGATTGTTAGCCAGGCTGTCCGGACTGTGAGCTCAGAGCAGTGTTAGTGTTTGTACCACAAAAGGAGGTTTTCAGACATTGGGAGCAGAGCTGGTGTCATGCCAGAACCGGAGCTGGGCAAGCCATCTGGAATCTGCTGGTTAAAATGTCATGTTATGGATGCACACACACCAGTATTTTAAAATAAATATATTTTATTACTTTGCCAGGACAGTTCATGGTAAAGTTAAACAGTATATGAACATAAAAGCATATGTTAATGTACAAACAAAGACGATATTTAAAATGGAGAGCTGAAACAGATGAAGCTCAAACCTCAGAGCAGCTCCTGAGGTCAGCTTCACCTACGGGCGGCAGCAGGGGCCGATGGGATAAATCACGACAGGTCCCGTCCATTCCACCATCACTCATTTTAACACGACTATACAACACTGCATATGATTGGTGGTGGAGTTTTCTGATACCGATGGGGAAAAAAGGCGACTGTGGACAGTTTGTGATGTCTACCAAGAACACCGTCAGGACATACAACAACAGAGCTACTGTTAATGATTGATACTGAGGTTCACAGTCATGTTTTCTGGCTCCTAGGTAAGGTATTTTATTTAGGGTTAGACCGATATGTGGGGCTGAGATTGAGGTTTTGTACCTTTTGTCTGAGTTTCACTGTTGAGTAGATAGTTAGCGTTAATGTTTAGGCTGCTCAGACCTGTCTACTAGTTATAATTCTGAGTCACAGATATTGGGAATTTTTGTGACTTGGTGAAAATAAATTGGTGATAAACATAATAGAAATATCTCATTTGGCTTATATGGTGTTATTACAAGGCTAGTAAAGGGGGCATCCATCTTGGAACAACAGAATATCGTTCTTTCCACTCTGCCAACATGCTGCATCTTCAGATTTAGTCTGAGGCATTGAAAAGCTCAAATTTAAAAAGAAAATCCCAAAACTGGACAATGTAACCACACATTAAAGCTGCAGTATCAGATTGTTTGGCCACTTGGGGGCGCCAGAACACATCATGAACACAGTACTGACATATTATCGCCTCGTAAAGTCGTAATAGAAACCGTGCCAGCAAACAGTTGCCTGTATTACACATCCAGTGAACACGGGACAACATTGGCATTCATTTAGAGATGTGTTTCTGGCCACCTGGCAAATGTAAATGCAATATTCACCCTCTTTAGCTCTGTTGCTAATTTGTTTCTACCTTTGGGTAAGGCAGCATATAGTCTGCTATAAACAGCTGTCGCTGTAGTTGGTTAATAAGTTGTTGAGAATGGTTTTGAACCAAAACAGTTAAGGCGCAAAACAAAGCACTAAAAGAGTTAGAAATGCTCTAGACTGCAGAGTTGGGCAATAATTTGATAGCTCTGAGAGTTTTCGTTCACAAAATTTGATCCACTGTTGATTTGTCCAGCTGTGAGATATTCTCAGTTAATCTGTGTTGTTGAAAGGCCTCTTGGAAGCCTGACAAACCAGGTTGAGGGACTACACTACACTTTACGCACCCAACAACCAAGACTAATATCAAACTGTTTAAGAGTATCTGAAAATAGATTTTCCTCAGACTGGTTATTGGCTCAAAACATCTAATTAAATCAAAGTGTTAGTTTTCAAAACCCCACATCGGTCGAACCCTACTTCATTAGTTGACCTCTTAACCAAATAGCTGTCGATTGATTGGGATTGATTGATTGACGACAGCAGATTGGCTTCCTGGCTGTAGAGGGGAAGCAGCTCTGTTGTTAGACATAGAACAGGAACAGAACATACAGACGATATCAGGTGCTGAGTTGACTTTGTCGCCCATTTCTCTTCCATTCGTGGGCTTTTCTTTCTCATTGTCCCAAATAATATATGTGTCGTGGACCTGGATGTCCAGATCAGCCCACCAAGTTCCAGTTCCTCCACTTTTGTTTTCCACACTTGAATGTGAGTTGATGTTCCCAAGGACAAATAACAGAGCGTCTTTTCCACAGAGCTGCCAATTGGAATGCAAAGCACACACCATTTATATAACATCTCTGCAGTGAGCTAGATAGTAGAGTATTACAGTTACGGTCGGTACAACATTCAACAGAAACGAACAAGAGTAATTCAGCATTGTGAAGTTGTGTCCTAAAGGAACAGATAACAGTCCTGTGTGGACAGGCGCCTGAGGGCTGGCCCGCGCTTCAGGGGTGGATGTGGACATTCTTCTGCTGTGAAGGTTTTCCAGCTTCAAAAACAAAAAACAAAAACAAAAAAACACCAAGATGCCTCCTTCATCTCTCACCAGGAGAGCAAGACAGAGAGAGAACCAAGGGAGAGCATTTCCTATGTTACATTGAGATAGAAGTAAGTATTCCTTAACACTGCATATCATTCTGACAGACTCCGTGACATTATTCACATTCAAACACGTTAAAAAGAAAATTGAAACAGCTCTGGTTTCCCTTATGATATGTATTTCTTAGCAGGGATGGAATGCAGATGGGTTTTTACTATGTGCTGCTAAGACCCAGAATCCATCACTACGCTGAAGGGTTTCCTGTTTTCATACATCGAACGCTGAAGCTCAGTGACTTGTAGTCACTGCAACAACTTCACATACAATTGATGTATGAGGACTACATGTATGGGAAGATATCTGTGCCAACATTGATTCATTTTGGTTTTTGAATTTGCATTTGTTGTGTCATCAAACTTAATTTGTCTGCTGTTGCCAAGGTCAAGAATGAACTGTCAAGCTCGACTTTTAGTCCTAAAAGCGCATCGAAAGTCTAAACTCACTCCTCATTCCCTACAACTCTGCACGGTGCAGTAGACGCTCAATATTTTACTCCATAGTGAGTACTAAAATTCAGATATTGAAAATCTTTGATCGCTGTTTTACATCCTCACTAACAACTGAAGTGTCCTTGTGATATGCAGAAAGCCCCAGAACAAGTGTGTACATTAAACTTAAGTTGATTGATTACACAACTTAATAAATTCTGATGCCAGGACTTCTCAAGTACTGTTTCAAGTCCAATCATGGATGTATCTTTGAAGTATTCCTTTCAGTCATGGATGAGAAGTGCTCAAAGTCATCTTTGAACATCTATAGTTCCATGACAATGAAGCAAACTTTATCTGCTGATGAAGATCTGACTGTTGAAAGCTCCAGAACAAGTGAGTAAGTGGAATGAGACAGTGTTTCTCAGCTGCTTTCTCCAAGTTTAGGAAAGAACTGTTGAACGTTGACGCAAAGTTTAAACTAGAAGTTTTGATTTGATTAAATCTTAAAGAAGCGCACACAGTTTCATCTTCATGTGGTTGATCTAAGGTAGTTTGTACTGTTGAACCACAATCTAAACTTTCTAAACCTTTACATATAAATAAAAAATCACTTTTGATCTACAACTTGAAGTGAGAAAAAACACAAATTCAGATTAACCAAATTAAATTTGTGCTGGCACAATTATCAGCTAAGAGTGGAAAACTCGTGCTCCAGACTTACGGGACTTCCTGCATCGTTTCCTGTGATGTCTAACATTTGTGCTTAATTTCTTTAAAGCTGAACTTTGGCCTCCTCCTTTGGTTGCTGGGGATCTGCTGCTAGCCTTTACAGCTAAGTTTCAAAGGTCCTGCATGTTTATGCATCAGTTTGTCCACTGTGCTGTAAGTGAACAACTTGATATCAGAGTGAATGGAGCCATTATTCAGCCACCAAGGACAGCAGGGTTAGTGAGGGATCTGGGTCTTATAAGAGGATATGATGGAGTTTATTTCCTATTGTTCAGTATCATGTGTGACCTCTGCTGTAGAGAAAAGCAGCTTTCCAGGATCGTCTTATAATTTCAACGAGACCACCTCATTTGATGTAAGACACACCGCCTACTTCCCCGCCAATGAGATTAAGAGCTCAGTTGGATCTACTGTCCAAAGAAAAGCTTTACTCGACTGCACTTCTCAGAGGGTCAAAAGGTCATCTGGAATCTCCTTTGCATCATTAAATGTAGCTTACACTGTCAAGTCTGAAGAGCAAGGCGAACGTTTGAAGAAGATTTGTGGATCCCGCCACTGTGTGCTTTCTACATAAGTGCGTACAATCGTTCCTCGACCACACGGTCTGGTCAGTGTTTTAAGGATTGCATTGCCCCGTTTCACTGGTTCAAACAAGACACTTCTGAAAAGGAGAGAAAAAGCGGGTTGAGAAGCTCTGTTGATAAGGCCATAACAGAGCCATGTGCATCAGTAGAGCCCGGTTGGTAGTACATGCTGTTAGTGGTAGATACACACTCATTAGGTTGACAATTCGCACATTTTGTGAAAAGCTGTCAGAGGCTGTGATCAGACTGAAAACTCAAACACAAAAAGAGAAAGTAGTGTAATCTAAAGCAACAAAAGAGCTCTGGAAAAGCTACAGTTTGTTACAATTTGGGTCTTTTTAACTAAAAAGAGTTTAACGGGCAAAAACACCATCATTCAGGTGATCTGACAGGTCTTTTTTTTGCCAAATTAGCTACTTGATTTGAAAGCAAAACTATCACTGCACCCATTATGTGGCTTACTGCCCAAGAAAAACTGTTACTCAGCACAACTATGAGGTCCAAGACGTAGGTCCAAGTTGGTCTGTTGGGTGATAATATTTATTTTCAGTTTCTCGTCAGAATAACTTGAGCCAACCTTTACAAGATCTCAGCAATTACTTTGGTGAGTATGTTATAACACACAGAGGTGATAGACAAAAATGTAGGTTTCTAAGTCAAAGCTTAGAGGGTGATTCTGGTCAGATTTTGCACAGTAATTACATCATTTTTGTCGGTAATAACGCCGCTCACGAACTTCACCACTGAGATCTGACGGTCAAACATGTTAGCCAAACTTATTTGGACGACAAATCAAACCTGAATGGTAAAATTAGGACTCAAACTGTCCATTGCAAACATTCCTCACTTCACAACTTTCTGGTTTTACATTTGTAGACGCGTGCGTGTGTGACAGTTTTCCTGTAAAATTAGCAGCATTACTGGTGTGTTTAGTTTCCAGTTTTACCTCCAATCTTTCTTAAACCGCTGTCTTATTTACAACCTGTCTGACCATCTCCCGTATCAGGGTCTGTTGAAGCTATTTTGTCGTAATTCTCTTACGAATGAAAAGCAATAAAACAAACCCAAGTTCATACTTGCTGTAGTATGACCAGTAGCTTATACTAGTTGATGTTAACATTTTATGTATAGGTCAGGTCAACATCTTCATGATTTGTGCTACTATTACTCTATGTTTTAGCATTTACCGTTATCTCCTACATGCTTCTTGAGGAAAAGTTACACAGACTCACTTTACATGAGCTAGAACAGGATGCTGGCTGTG